>JAJHUR010090574.1:0-12845 GCA_027495735.1 Lutjanus campechanus
TTAAGCAAGAAATAGGCAATCTAGTCACAGAATCTTAACCTGAGTTTTGTGAGCCTTTTGTGTTGCACTTGTATTGCACAGACTTGCTGAGAATGACCTGTCATTGACACGGTAGCCCCACATCATACTGTGTAGAAGAAGACTTGAAACTAGCGATTGAGACCATAGACTCATAAGGAAACTGATTATTAAGGTCATAAATCAAGTGACAAGTAGGGTCACTTTCATACGAGATGGACTTCTTTGTGCAACCAGAGTTAGCCCCTGCTGGCCATGTGCTTTCAGCTTTGTTTTTGGTTTAAAACATAATACAGGAGTCATGGTTTTGTGTTTGTGCCTCCAGAAATGCCATTTGTTTTTGCAAATGAGTCATTTTTTCAGTTGCATTTTGTATTATAGTTAATTTGCCCAATTAGGAGCAAGCTTGTAAACAAATTACACACGGCACACCTAGCTTGTTTATTGAAAATGATTTTGGTAAAGGCAGGAACACAATACAAGATTTAAAGCTTGAATATATTTGGCCACAGCAGCTGATTCTCACACTCAGGGTGCAGCGGGCAGACTTTTAGATTTCAGAACAACTCCCACTTCAGCCTCAGTCTCTCAGAGCTGTTTGATTTCTTCCTAAATCTGGTCGTAGTACAATAGCTGCTCCAGTTGTGTTGGATGACATTGTTGATGCTGACATTGTGTTACAGTCTTTGTGAATTTGTCTGAGGCTCATCAGAAGATATGCTGTTTGTCGTGGGGTTTGATGATTCAGCTTAGATACTGTGGCTCATATCTTACTAGTGGAACTCTATTTGAGGTCCCCTGCTAGGACCTCTGTACATGAGCAATATTTCTTTCCCAGCTCAGCTCAGCTTCTCGCCAGTCGGATTCACCACAAACAAATCCTTTGCCTTGTTTACAGGCTGCTTTTGATGACCTCTAGACGGCTTTAATGAATTTAAAACATTTCAAAAGTCTTTAAAAACGATATTTTACAAACACTTGAGATGTGTGTGTATAACTTATGATAAATCCCTACATGGTTATACAACTGTCACATTTTCTCATATTCATATATTACACATGAATGAATAGGTGAGCATTTATCCAGATGGCAGGTTTTCCTTTTATGACTGTTTCCACATAGTTTCCAAGAAACTGCTGATGCAAACATCTGTCTCATACGGTACCCATAATACCTTACAACATGAGGTCATTTCTTGCAGACACAGTTATATTCTCCATAGCATTTCTTTAAAAGAACTGCTTTCACTAGCCAAACAAATGGCCAAAATCAAAACCACAGCATGCGCTCGAATAAATTCATGCTCAAATTAACTAACATTCCCCAACAAAGGGTCATTTTGCTTTAAAAAGCAGTGTAAAGTTCATATTCTCAACCAATTACTGTAAGAAAAAAAACTTTTTACTTCTGACTTCATGTACTGTAGCTCACAACTCATTGAAACCAACTGAGAAACAGACATTATAGTGCTTTTTACCCAGATAAAAATGCAGCTAACCCCATTTATACATGTATTTGTCCAATACCAGTATGGCAGCAATGTTGACGAATTGCAGCCACGGGCCGAAACTTCAATGCAGTGTCTACGTATAGTAAGTCTATAAGCCCCTCAACTGAACGGATTGTGCCTTTTATTAGCCAACCAAACTACATAAACAATTACCACTGAAGAAGAGTCAGTAGGATTTGTCCGATCTGTTCGTAAATGCATCACAACGTAAAAAAAAAAAACCAACATTTTGAGTTGGTGAAACATCCCAAGCACAGCACAACAATGGAAAAAGTAAGGATAGAAATACAGGAAGATGGCAGGGTCTCTGCAGTGACAGCCATCGCCACACACTTCTAGTGAGTCATACGTGAACTAAGAACTTTTAATAAGGTGCAGCAACTATCCTTTTGACATACAGCATGTGTTCAAATGAGGACATCTTTCCAGACCCTGGCTGTTGAGGTGCAGGTTTCAGCTTGAATTTGGCTAATGGCTGGAGATTCCTTCACCTACGTGCTAAAAAGCTTCTTAATGGTAATCGAACAAAAAGACAACCCATCAGTGGGGGACTTTTCTAGCCTGTAGCACTGCTTCACATTTTATCCACTGGAGCGACACCTCAAGTTTATGGCGGGGGCCTGAATGCTAATCAGAAATTGGAAAAAAAAAAAAGATGTATCTTCACGGGAATCACTTCCATGTCAAATTTCAAGGGCTGTACCCAAAAATTTGTCAGTGGAATCAGATTTGGCTGTTCAATACAAAGTTTCAACAATTCGTTCTTTTTTCAGTTCAGTTTTTTCATTTCACCTTCTCTCATGAGTGCTGTTGTCAAAAGGATTCTTTTTTATTAAGTGTGCCACCAAGAACTATTAATTTGATCCCCCTTATTGTTATTCCCCATTGAAATGTTCCCGGTGCATCCCTGTGCGTATTTGTAAGCTTGTGCCTGTTGTTGTAATGCACACTGACTGAGAAAAAAACGACTGCCCGACTGGAAGAATTTCAGTCGACTGAGGGGGTCTCCAACTGATGCTCTAAACTTTCCGGGTGGTAGCCCTACGAATTTCTTGCGCCGGTTTCCCCACTCCAACTTTCTAAGTGCATTCTTTTCATCCGTCAGTGACTCTTGTTTGCATACCAACTGTGAGTGAACGAAAAAAACACAAGCTATTGTAAAATTTAGTTTAAGAGCATTCAGAACTACACACACACACACAAACATTTTACCAGCTCATTTGACACTCAACGTGCACAGAGAGACGAGTTAGGATCTCTGATGACACAACAGTCAAGCTCGCTGCCGCACGCACAAACTTTGAAAGCTATCTGCATGTGTGCTCTCGTTCTCTCTCTCTCTCTCTCTCACACACACACACACACACACACACACACACACACACACACAGACACACACACCAGCTAGCAACAGAGAAGAGTCAAGTGGAAATCTTTGCCATGGGCTACAAACAATAAGAAACTGATTAACATTCAGCACCCTGAACTCAACCCAGCTCTCGTTCCTTCGCTGCTTCACTCACTCTCTCTTTGACTCTCTCTATCTCCTCTATTATTTGTTTTTCACCCTCTCCTCTCTTTCTCTTCGTTCTGTTGATGCGATGCTTTCACAGCACATGAGAGCGACAAAAGCATGAGAGAGCAGTTTGTGTGTGTGTGTGTGTGTTTGCGTGGATGGACGATGATGACTAGAATAGAACATAATGAGGTACAGTTACTACATTGCTGAGATGACAGCATAGGGCAGGCAGCATCTCTCCCTCCATCTCTCCCTCCTCATCCGTATGTCTTTCTCTCTGCTGTAAACAGATGTAGAGTACAACATTGTAACCACAATCCCCCTGGGCACTTTGGGAGCCTCTCACTCATGAAATCTATCTTTTTCCCCTCTTCTCTCTCTCTCCTCTCTCCTCTTCTCCGCTTCTCCTCTTCTCATCTCTCTCTTTCTCCCTCTCCTCTGCAAGGCCACAGTGGACCGGTTGTGGCTCAGTTGTAATTACGGAGCTGAATGATTTGGCTTGTAGCGCCATTGATGGGTTTGTTGCCGCTCTTGTTTTTTGTCCGATCTGAGGGAATTTTCTGGAGTACAACGCGCCGCTTCATGGCCCGCTTCTGCAGCTTTCCGTCCAAATATGAATCGATAACTTGTTTGGGCCAAATTATGAAACGACACCAAAACACAAAAGCCGGGAATGCTGTTTTACACCTTACTGCATGAGCGAGTTCCTATTAAGGATGTGGTGAGTGATTAAAGGCTCCCGCATTCAAACACACGTTAGTATCTATGCTCGGTTTCAGGCTGCTGCAGGAAGTCTGTCTCAGAAGGTAACCAGAGGACAGGTTTACATTTTACATGTTCGGATGATGGCTAAGCCAGGGAAAGAGGATTATCAGGATGATTTGCACCAGATTTTTTTTTATTCCTGACATCGAGGCTGAGGGGTGTTAGAAGAAAGAGGGACCATCAGAAAAGGTTTAGACTCCAACTAATGAATCCACTTATTCTTTCATTATGGTGTAGGCACAGGTAGCCAGCGGTGGAGCCAGTATTCAGATCCTTGGCTCAAGTAAAATTACTGATACCACACTGTAAAAATTACAAGTCCTACAATGTTACCAAGGTAAAAGGTAAAATGTATGAAACTATTAGAAGTAAATGTACTACTTGCACAAAAATGGCTCCTGTGACACTTTTACAATTATGTATTATATAATTTGATTATCATTACTAATCCATACATCTAAAAGCAGGATTTTAGAGTTGTAGCTGGTAGGCCTGGGCAATCGATATTATATATGGGTTATCAATATTATATCGTATCGCGATATGAGAGTAGATATCATGATAGATTTTGGATATCGTTCTATCATATGGCTTAAGTGTTGTCTTTTCTTGTTTTTAAAGGCTGCAATGCAGTGAAGTGATAGAATTTCCTTCTCATTACATCCTTGTTACTGATATTTATTTATCAAAAAAGCTCAATGGGTTGATATTTTGTGAAAGCACCAATAGTCATCTGAACAATTTTGTCACAATATCAAGGTTTTTGGTCAAAAATATTTTGATTTTCATTCATTTTATCACCTTAGCTGCTTCCACCCTCGACTACGCAACATGTAGTTAGTCACAACCAACAATTATCGATATTGAACGATATGAAACTTCACTATTGTGATAGGTTTTTCAGCTCTATCGCCCAGGCCTGGTAAGCTGGTTGAGGTGGAGCTAATTTTGAACTATTTTGTATAGGACTGCAACTGCTGATTAATTTCTCTATTAATCACGTCTTTTGTCCAACCAGTAGTCCAAACCTCGAAATTATGAAAAATATGTTCAATAACTATTAAAAGGAAAAGCAGCAAATTCTCACATTTGCTGGAACAATTAAATGTTTTTTTTACATGAAAAAAGACTGCCAATTATTAGCCAATATCAATTCTTTACAAAGTATGCTGTTTGTATCTATCATTCAGTCACTCTTCATATGTTTTGTATACAAAAATTTTATTTTTTTAAGTAACTAATAACTAAAGCTGTCAGATAAATTCAGTGAAAAAAACTACAATATTTCCCTCTAAAATATAATGAAGTAGAAGGTAGCATTCACATTGCATGACAGCTGAATGGAGCACAAGTACTAGTGATTTCCTCTTGATTACTACCCTCCTAGGAAGAAAATTGCATTTAACACAACAACACTATCACCAGATAATAACACCCTGGTTAACGACCAATGTTGTTATTACACATCCAATCCCAATGTTTTTTCATTCTCATTTTCTAAAACCAGGGTTGTCCCTTGTGTCCGATCCCGTCTGTGATATTCATGTACAGGATCTCAAGGCACAGCCAGCCTGAGGAGAGGGGCAGGTTTGGGAACCTCTCAGAATTGCATCTTTGCGTTTTTGCAGATGGTGTGGTTCTGGCTTCATGTTCAAGTCTGAGGCCATGGTGATCTGGTCTGTCGGTGGATTCCTTCCTCTGGACGAGGAGTGAGTTGCTGCCCCAACCAAAGGAGTTTTAGTATTTGGGGTATTTGTTGGAAAAATGGTGCAATCGACAGGCAGATTGGTGCGGTGTCAGGCGTCGTACCAGACCGTTGTGGTGAAGAGAGAGCTGAGCCGGAAGGGAAAGCTTTCAACATACCAGTTGATCTATATTCCGACCCTCACCTATGGTCTTGAGCTTTGGGTTGTGGCTGAAAGGATGCCCCGTGGACGCCTACCCTTGGAGGCATTCTGGACACATCCTACTGGGACGAGAGCTCCGGGTAGACCCAGATTTTGCTAGCGGGATTTCATATCTCACCTGGCCTGGGAAAGCCTTGGGATCCATGTGGAAGAGCTGGAAAGCATTGCTGGGAAGAAGGACATCTGGAATGCCCTGCTTAACCTGCTGCCACCGCGACCTGACCCTGGATAACAAGAAGAAGATGGATGGATGGATGGATGGATGGACTTTCTACATCATCTACACACTTTCTGCTTCCTGATACATAAAGGACTCACTAGTTCTGGCATTGCCACTGAACGATGACACTGGACATAAGTTATGAGGTGTAGATTTGTCCAATATTGACGTACATCTTATAAAAATGCTGAATCAAGCTTTAAGTTAGGCTTGAATGTTATTCTGTACCCATACATCACTGAGGCATTTTATCCCTTCTGCTTTTGCAACAATGAAAAAAAATGCTACTAATCATTTAATCATGATATTGTATGTGAGTTTTCTTCCAAGAGTTAGCCTGAGGCACTAAAACACCAATAACCACCGCTGCGCAACAGGAACTGGTCTCACATCATCTCACCATTATTGACTCAAGTACAGTCTAAACTACAGTAGGATTTGTGGAAAAATGGACCTGCTTACAGATTCAGAATAAAACAGCTAGTGTGAAATTGCCTTTGGGGTGGAGAGCATCCTTAAGGCTGGTTCACACAAACAAATGTAACTCAGGGGAAATGATCTGAAAGAGTGTAACCTCCAAAAGATATCCAGGTGGGACAGGGCACTGCTGCAATGCCACCACAGTTTTTTGTCATGGATTCTGGAGCTGGAAATAGTTGGAAGTTGTTCATCTTTTAACAAGACGCTCTGAGAATCACCTGCCAAGCCACAACAGGCCACCAATGGGGGGCAAGAGATTCAAAAAAGGTTTTCACTGTGCCTCTCAGTGTCAATCAGATGTAGTTGGTTTACAATGGCTGATAACAATCCAACAATTGTTGGATACATGGATAAAGAAAATACATTGCGTGAAATTTTACAGTAGATTTCAATTTTTAATTGTGTACAAAACTAAATTAGGGGCATAAAGCAACTGTTATTTTAAGGATTACACCAGGACAAATTACATTTATTTCTCGTTTTTGTACAGGAAAATTACTATATTATTATACATGAATGAATGAATGAATGAAAATAAACATAATGCTTAGTCTTTTTTCAAAGAGTGAGAAGCTGCACTACTGTCATGGTTCACACTTACAGGCTACAATGAGTAAAAGCAGGCTACATACATTACGATTAATCTGTTTGAAATTGTACATATATCCTGTAAAGCATGTTCTGGAAAGGTTTAAACTGAATATGAATTATTGTTGTGATTTCTGTGGTTTAAACAAAGAAACAATTTAATTATTATTGTAATTACTTAATGATATGTGGTATATCTAGAATAACAAGGGTCATCCAAGGGTGTTCCTTAAAATTGTTCATATGTTGCTGTTGTCAGCAACATATATAAAAGTAAAACGAGTAAAGGAAAAGTCAGGAAAACAATGCATTCAAATGGTCCAGACAGGAAGTAGTAGAAGGATTTTATAAATATTATAAATAAGTCTAAATGTTCTGCCTCCCAGACCGAGTTTATCTGCAATAGTAACATCCCTGTTCACTTAGAGGTCTGGATGTCAATGATGGACCATCTATCCATATATCTGACGATCTAATCTGCCTACTGGTCTGCCCGGACATGTAAACCGATGTCTTTACTGCCCCTGCTTGTCATTTCAAAAGAAAGACATCATGTTGCACCGCGTCCACACCTGTGTGTATTATGTGTGTGTGCGTCTCTGTTTGTCTTTAACAAGCTCAGAGAGGTTGATGTACGACCGGCCAGCTCCCATTCGCTCCCTGCTTGATCATGTTGATGGATTGTTGGTCCAAGTGAGTGTGTGTCTGTATGTGTGTGTGTCCCATGCTATAGATTGAGAGATATAAGGTGAGTTTTGTGGTGAATTCCCCTACGGCCAAAACTTAAACAGCACTTGAAAAAGCAATGACTCTGCTTATGTGTGTGTGTGTGTGTGAACCTACTGGCTTTATGTTACTGGCACACGAGCAACAGCCAAATTAGATTGGTGGATGTCAGTGAGACCTAATCTACTCTTGGTATTAAAATACGGTCTACATCTGCATATGCTATACTTGTAATGAAGAGTCCCATCATGTCCTCGGATATTCTGGTATTATAGTCTTCTTGTTGTCAGCATTCTGTCCACATCATGATTGAATCTTGTTTGTTGCCTGCACTTTATGCAAAGCAGGTTGGAAAGTGAGTGGTGTATCCTCACCCTACAGTCTGGACTTGTTTTTTCCTTGCTGTAAAGGAGGTTTTCTTGTAAAAGGTTTCTCAGGGGGTCTGAACCTGTCACCCTGTCTTTAGATCCCAGCAGTATCAGAGTTCTCATGTGAATTTGAATGGGAGTGTTTAATTCTTTGATGTTTAAAATGGATGGAGTTTCAAATGAATAAATACAAATCATATATTTTGAACATATTTTCTATTCAAATCCTTCTCAGGCTTGGGTAGTAAGAGATTACTTGTAATTGACTTATGTAATTAAGATACAAACATGCAATCCATTATATATATAAAATACGATGTTATCAGATTACTGATAGCTACATTTATTAAAAATTGGGATTATTAGTGGGATAACAATTATAAAATACTTTAAATACAATAAAGAAGATGTACTAACTTGTGCCTCACCTCACGATTCTCTCAACACCACTCATTTCTTTCATGAAACCATAGCTAATCTTATAGCTGCTAATTCATTATCATGGCCTTCAGAGAAAAAATACATCACCGTTTTGTCTTTAAATCAGAAAAGGGGAACATCACTGCGCAGTGACAATTCTATCTTCCAGCTTTGAAAAAGCTGCCATCATCCTAGACTTAAAAATATGTTGGGACTGTGTGTGGTGATGCTGGTCACCAACACAAGGCCCAAAAGAAATTTATGGCTGTTTACTTGGAGTTTGAGTGTGAGTGTAGCAAATTTAACAAAGAACCGCTTACAGCTATTAATCTAAATGTGCATTTGCGCATAGCTGGATAAACAATTAATAAACCTAACAACAAATGTTACGTTAGGCTGAACAATTTCACCATAATTTGGTACTGAGGTAAACCAAAAGTAATAATAAGAAAATAATCAAGTTGCGTTACTTTAATATTGTGATACTTGAATTAGGTTACTGACTCCATTTTTGCTTTTTGTTTTTTTAGTAAGTGCATTTTTAAAGTAACCTCCTCTTGCCTGGTCCTTACTAAAAATCTACTAATACTCCAGCTGCATATCAAGTGACAACATGTTCTCACTTCCAGCCGTCATGTACTGTAGTTACTGACCCTACGCTTCAATCTATGACACTCAAAATGCCTTTCTAGTGTCAGTTTTGCATGTGCAGGGCTCTGCAATTAAGTTATCATTAATACATAAGAAACATCCACATAGACTTTAAAAGTAAAACTTACTGGGAAATGTTTCACTTTTTATGAAGGTTGAATGTGCAGGAAAGGACGTAGTCAGGTGACCCTCACTGTGTCGTAACCTGGATTGGGCGAGTTAATGAAAATTAGTTACCAGTTACAGTTACTGGTTACTGCTCTGAATGACTTACCTGAGTTATGGCATTATAAGAGTCACAAGTTACTAGGAAAACAAACTTTTGCATTACTTTTTTTTTTGCTATTGATGCACACATTATTATAGCTATTGTAAATTTCTGTAATTGTAACAGCGTTATTGAATTTGAAAAAGTAACTAGATACACTACTAGTTACTGCAAAAAGTAGTGGAGATACTTAGTAACATGTTATTCCCAGCACTGGTGGTAACAATAGTCAGGTGACCTTCTTTGTCATAGGCAGGTGTCCTTCATTATCACAGCTGCTGTAATAAACGTGGTTAACGTTGTGAAAGTTAGGGTTTAAGCAACAAAACTACTTCATTATGTTTTGGAAAAGATCATAGTATGGATTAAAATAAATATGTTAGTTACACAAGTTAAATAACATGCATTGTGTAAGTAAAAAAAAAAAGTGTTGCATCTCCCCAAATCCATACTAGCTTAAATATACCCACAAATTAACCCTCTTTGTGACAGATGCAACATGAATTCACATGTTCTGGTTCCCTCTTTGGTCTTAACAGTTCAAATTGATCCAAACCTTCTTATGTCACGCTTCAGAATTACTCCTGAGGGGACGTGGTTATCTGTGTACCCTCCTGGCTGATACTTTTTAGGTGGAAAGACACTGCTCCACGTCTCACCGGATAAAGGATTGGTCTGTTTAACCTGAAACTTGAAAAAATCTGATAAGAACTGCAGGGTTCTGAAAAGAAACATATTAAAGAGTGGAGATCTTTATTGACATTCTTTGACAAATCTGTACAGCCATATATAACAAAATTATTATGCTTCGGCCCTTGAGTTTTTGATATCGCAGGCTTGGATGATCTCAGGCCTCGATCTACTGTACAACTTGAGATGTTTTTTATACTGTATATTGCCTGTATCCTAAAAACAATACAGACCTTATGAAAATGGTTCTTTTTTTGCACAAGGATACTTTGACATGTTCAAATAAAGACTATCAAACCTGTGATTGCAAGACAAACCAGTCTAAAACCTGAGACGGATTAGTTTGTTGACAAGCAAAAGGCAATTAAAACAACTACAGGCTGTCCAGGCCATCACAGCAAGCAGATTCAGGGGGTGAGGAGGCTGTATGTGATTTCTACCCGCAGCGATCATGTTTCTGTTTGCGGCGATGAGGTTTCTTCCTACATGATGAGATTCCTGCCCGCATCTGAACTGGTGGTAATGAGTTTTATACCTGCAGTGGTGAGGATTTTGGGTGATAATGAGGTCTCTGCCTGCAGTGCTGAGGTCTCTCCTCGTCGGATGAGGTTTCTCCTTCATCGCACCGATAAAACAAACACAGCTCGCGTACAGGCCTGTAAGATAATACGAAGATGTGATTACATCCAAAACATAAAATGGTAGACATCGCGTAATGACATTCTGAAAACAATGCTCAGAGATAGAGGTAGGTTTATGAAGATTTGTTGCCATTAGTAAGCATGTTGGAGTTTGTAATCCATGCACAGGGTATGCCATCACTACCAAGCAAGGCAACAAACCCCAAAAAACTTAAGTGTTGCCCAGTATACCAAAATTTTGGTTCTTTTTTGCTACTTTTTTGTTAAAAACAAATCGTTATTCAAATTTCCCAGTGTTAGGTGTTTGTTGTAGGTCGATATTGATGTGTTCACACATAAAGTGTAGGAAATTGCCAACTTGCACAGGCTCCAAGGGTGTTTGTTTGTGTTCAGTTCAGCCTCTGACTGAGCTCCTCACTCAAATTTTCAATTAAAAACTCATGACTACATTTTTTTTTAATGTCACTTTCCCCCAGTTTTTTTTTCCCCTCTCCTCTCTGTAAGTCCGTATGTTGTTGAAGTACACGGAATCTGAACAGAATCCGATGTGACTCATGGTGAAGCTGCAGCTCTTACCTCGGATCTCTCCTTCAGGGCTCCCCCGTGCTCAGCAGCAGTCTGTGGGCGATCTGTCCTTCGGCACCACCAGTTCCTCCCTGTACAGCGCTCGGCAAAGCCCCACGATACATGCAAATTTTTAGTTCAAGTTGAATATTTTCAACTTGCTGCTCTGGGCACTTTAGGGGATCCCTCAAATTATTATTTGGTCATTTTTCCAATGCTTTTTTTCCCTTAGAAATGAAAATTATGTCTGAAAATAACCATTAAAGCGATATTTCACCTTGTGAGAATAACCCAGTCAGTAAGTACTCACCACTATGCCGATGTGATGATGGGTGAAGGTCTTCAGTTCACAAAACAATCCTGGAGTTTTAGGAGAAACAGGGTAGCAGCCTCATCCAGTACAATAGCAGTGAATGGTGACCACGGATAAAACGTTAAAAAAAGCACACAAAACAAACACAAAATGTCTCCATCCTGGTTGTGTGGTGTAATCCAAGTGTCCGCGAGCCGCGACATTAAAAATTAACCGCAAAAGACGCCATTTACACCATGTTTTTAGCTGAAATATCAGCTGTAGCACGTAGCCGGTAAGATGTAAACATGGTGTCGATCTCGCGAGACTTCGTATATATCTTAATGGACGCATGTGCGGAAGTCTCGCGAGATCGACGCCACACAATTCCTGAATTGTGTGAATCAAGACCTTTGTGGAATAGTAATAAATTCAAGGGAATCAGTACAGTGTTGCTTTTCAAGATAAAAAGACAGACTGTGAACAGTAACCGAAAATTATTGCACATAAATAACATGCTACATTTAACCCGAATTTTAAATGAGGATTGAGTTAATTCACCCATTTTATCTGTTCAGTTTACTCACATGTAAGCACGCTCACTGCCTTTTCAAGCATCACCTGCCTATTTTTACATTGTGCAAATGAGATGCTATCACGATGTGAACAGAACACTGCACCCAAAACACATAATATCAAGAAAAACAAGGATATTTTATTGTCCTTTCACATATTCAGATGACTCAGAGCTTGTCTTTACTTGCATTCTTCCTTTGTGATTGATTGGACTTTAATTAGGGATATCACAAATAGCTTGGATTTCAACTAATTAGTTGACTTCACGAAAAGAGTCAGTCAGTTTTTTTTCAGTGTAGGTATCCTGCGATTTGAACATATTGTTTGGTGCAGACAGATGCAAATGTATAGAGAGAAAGCTTGTGATTAATGCAAGCCGAGACACCTTTTAATAAACTGCAGACTATCAATCTGTCTCCTTATTAAGAGCAACAAATAATGCACTTGTGAGAGCGTAAAGCTATATTTCCCACACAAGCAATGATATGCACGGTGAGATACTTTTCAGTTGTCATGCTGATGGTTGATGGAAAATAATTTTCAGTCCAAATCCAACATGAATGGCTGCGAATTGAAACCCTGGGGGATTTTTGCTTGACAGTTTAAACCACTTTTGCTTCATTTTTACACATCATAAACAG
>JAJHUR010090575.1:840-17790 GCA_027495735.1 Lutjanus campechanus
ATCTTGCGGAGAGTGTGCAGATGGGCCAAGGACCAACAGAGAAAAAAAAACAAAACCACAGCTGACTTGCCTACGAAAACTCACATGAAAGCATCACTGGTGGTCTCATACAAGGCTGGATTTTTTAGTCTCACAGTGCAAGAGGTTATCTTAAGAAAGAAACCTTGTTATCTTGAGATAACAACATAATTACACTGTTATCTGTTATCTGTTATGATCTTTGTTACCGATGATTCTGTTATCTTGAGAGAGCGATTATCCAGTTATCTTGAGAAAATGATCTTGGTTTCCTCAAGATAACGAGATAATTATTCTGTTATACTGAGATAATAATTTTGGTTTTCTTGAGATAATGAGAGTATTCTACTATCTCAAGAAAAACACAATAATTAAAGTCTGTTATCTCAAGATAACAGGATAATTATTTTTATCTCAAGAAATTGATCTTTGTCATCTTGAGATAACGCGATAATTATTCTGTTATCTTGAGTAAATCTTTGTGATCTGGAGATAATTCTTACATTAATCTCGACTGTTAACTTTAGATTAGATGCTTTTATTGTCATTGCATTTGTTTGGCAGGCGTCCACTCCAATTAACAGCATTTCATTTCTTCAGCCAGACTGAAGAAATGTTGTCCATGTAAACAAAGTAACTGATCCTGACATCTCGCCACGTGGTGCCCTGGTTGTTTTCATTGAACTTGTCCTCAAAGTGTTGTGGGTATTTTTGTTTGGCAGTTTTAATGCCTGTGTGTAGGCCTCCCGCTCTCCTGATCAGTGTATTGTATCCTGGGCTCTGAGCAGCTCTCCCACACTGTTGTTGGAGAACACTTTGACTTGCTTTTGTGTGGTTACAGTGCAGGTGCAGAAGTTGATGTGTGATCATACTGTGGAGGTGTAGCGCTCAATGTCTGAGTGTTCAGTGAGCTCCCACCTGGTGTCCTCAGAACAGTCCTGTAGTGATGATGAGGCCTCCTCAGTCCAGATTTGTGCTGTCTCGGCCTTAGGTTTGGTTCTGCTGAGGATTTGTGGGCTGGGGTTTAGAACAGATTTTTTTACATTTTAAATTTTAATTTTTTGTCTAGATAACAAAATATTCACCATTAATTATTCTGTTATCTTTAGAAAACTGTCTGAGCAAGTACTTTTTCTTTTCTTTTCTTTTTCTGTAGAATTTTCAATGTATTAATCTCTAAAAGGGCAGCTTTATATAGCACAAGAAATAAACACCCAGTAATGAAAACAGTTTTTGCCCAAGCTCTGTTAAAGCTTACATCTTGTACAATGTCAAATGTGTAACTTATTTAGTGTAACTCTGAACACGAAGTATGAACCAGGATACTTTCATTTTCACACTTGGCATCCTGTCTATTTTCTCCATTCTCTCTCTCTCTCTCTCTCTCTCTCTCTCTCTCTCTCTCTCGTCATATAGACATAAAATAAAATAAAATAAATAACTAATAATATTTTTAAAAAATAAAGACTGAGTGGGGTATGCAGTCTATCTTCTCAGCCAACAAGCCGGATGAAGCGTTTACGTATATCTGCGTCATGACGTTTTGGAAACGTCTGAATGCGGAAGTGTTAACCATTGTGGAGTGTTCTCCTAATGCATGCATGATGTGCACGCCGTGCAGGGCGCGAGTGGTCAGTAACAGAAGAGAAATGTTTGCTGTGATGTGATGTGCAGAGCAACATGACGTGTTTTTAGACGAGTGTGTGATGCTGACGGAGCCGAGGAGACGGAGACGACCGGAAACAGCAGCGACGCAGCGCTGCTAACTGACAGCTAACAGCTAACACAGGGAGGTGGAGGTATGTTACCCAGGTTTGACAACATGGCTGCAGAAATAAGACATAACATCACCGCCTGGCCCTGTTATTGACAGGCTATGCATTAACTTGAGCAGTGGTGCTTTGTTATTGGTTTTATCTGTAAATGAGTTTAACTAGAGAACTTAATCTGCCAACTATCCAGCTAAACTTTACACGAACATTTGTGTAAAGTTTAATCTACAAGAAAGAAACATTCAGAATGTCTCGTAACTTTCCATAAAGGAGGTCACATTTTAAAAAAGGTGCTGAACTTGAAGTTACCTGCTTTGTTTGAGGCTGACATACGTAGAGTTTAATGAACTTTAACCCTAATGCACACAAACTTACTCTCTTTCATACAGATACAAATATACAAATACAAATGTGACACAATGATGATGATAATAATAATAATAATAATAATAATAATAGTATACAGTTTGCTGCCCTGTAATGTGTGCAGATTTGTAATGTGCAGTTCATTTTATATGAAACATTTACATTTCAGAAAGGTGATCTGTTTCTGGGTGTAGTCATTGGATAGGTGGGTATATTGCATTTTACACTGTAGTGCATCCAAAAATGAAAATTCAGTCCTTATCTACTCACCATCATTGAAGGTCAGGTTTAGTTTTTTAGTTCACAAAACACTGCTGGATTTTCACAGGAAAACAGTGCTGCACAATCTCCAATTGAGGTGGATGGTGACCATTTTTCAAACGTAAAAAACAATAAAAAGTACTCCGTACTGCCCGTCTGGTGCAATCCAGCTCTCCTAAAGCCCAGAGGGTATTTCTCTGCTTCTCCACTTGTGATGTGAAGTAAAATGTGTTTTGGTTCTGCAGCAGCCATCATGGCGGAGGCCGGAGCCCACCTGACCTCCAGCGCTGCGAACGAGCAGCCGTCCATCTTTGAGGTCCTGGCACAGGAGTCTCTGATGGAGACGGTCAGACCAGCACTGAGACATGCTGTCAAGGTGAGCTCAGGTCACTCAGCAAATTAGGGTGACTTTTTAAAAGGAAAATTGTGAGTGCTTACTTCTTGTATTTTATTTTATTGTGTAAAGATTTGAACTCCTTTAGTGTTTTCAAAAATATCAAAATATTGATACTGGATATTTCAAATGCTTTCAATACTCAGTATCAATACTGCGGTACAAGCCGCTCTTTGTTTTCTCTGACAGTAGTTGTCACAGAACAATGAGAGGTCTGACTGGAGACTGAGATTGTAGTATGAGTCATCATGCAGACCCAAAATGTGCTCTACAAATAACTGTGACCCTGTCTCTAACAACCCGTGGTGTGTTGGTGACCTCTTCAGGTTCTGGCAGAGTCCAACCCGTCTCGTTTTGGTTTCCTGTGGCGACACTTTGATGAGCTCTACCTGCTGCTGGACCTCCTCCTCCAGAACCACTTCCTGTCTCACTGCAGCGCCTCGTTCTCTGAGAACTTCTACGGCCTGAAGAGAGTTTCGGGAGGGCGAGGACTTCCCATTCGCCTGGGGTTGAACAGGAAGGCCCACTGGTGCTCTCTTCTCCTTCTGTGCCTGGTGCCGTACCTGCGCGCCAAGCTGGAGGCGACGCTGGCGCGGCAGAGGGACGAGGAGGACTTCTCCATCCGCCTGGCGCAGACCAGGAGCCAGAGGCTGTACCGGGCGGCTTTGGCGGCGTACCCCTATGTCAGCTCAGCCTGGCAGGCATGGATCTTCTGCCAGCAGCTGCTCTTTGTTTTTGGAGTCACCAGGACTCATAGTCCCCTGCTGTGGCTGGCCAGAGTCAGACTGGCACAACTTAACGCTGAAGATATCAGAGACATGGAGCTGAAGAGCAGCAGAACTGGCAACCCGGCTGATGGGAGGTACGTCTCAGTCCAAACACAGTCTAAAACCTTTTTCATACTGGACAAAACCCCACTAACACCCACTAACATCTGGCTTTTTTGCGTGCGTCAGAATGGTGAACAAACATCTTATTTCCTATAAATGCTTTGTTATCGAAAAGCTTTTATTGTGATGCAGCAAAATCAGGAAATGTTGCGTTTTCATCAGCAGTAAACACAGCTCCTGTTGGCTGAAAGCAAACAAGAAACTGTAAATCAAAACAGATACCTAAAAGTACGAACAGGGACACAGAACTGACTGGTTTTCACGGTGACCAGCCAGTCAGCATCACATATCTGATTCTGTAGCAGTCAAATTCATACACATGCTCCGTATGGTGCTCTTGTCATGTGTGCAGTGACACAGACAGTGATGTCACAGCCACACACCCTCAGACACACGCTTACATGAAGGAGGCTGTAGCAATAGATTCCAAGAAGAGGATAAAGAGAAGACAGTTTACAAAGGGAGAGAGCTCCCTCTGGTACATCATCTTAATATAATAAGGCCTGGCTGTAACTTGAGCACTGATGGAGAAAATGCAAAAGTTATTTCATAGTCAGTGTTTTATTATGAACATCTAATTTTACATTAAAGAAAAGTTACAAAATGTTTGTGTATTCTGTCAGTGATAGTTCTTGGAAAGACTGAAAATCTGAAGCGGCCAAAATCAGAATCAGCAGGTCAGAACCTTAAAAAATCTGAAATTGGAGTCTGCCAAGAAAATTTCAATCGGTGCATCTCCTGTGAAGAACTACCTGTGTTTTTGTTTTTTTTAACCCGGAGTTGGTTAGAGCCTGCCATCCCACTGAAAGAAGCCAGATTTTTATGTAACCTAAAAGCAAAGCCTAACTAAGAGGCTTAAATCAGGGCAAAAAAAAACTAAAACCACTTTAGTTCCAAAAAAAACAGAAATCGCTCAAAACTTATGAACTTGGTTGATTCTCATGCTGTAATGAAATAACTGAAACCAGCAGCTCCTGGGAAGAAGAAAAGCAAGTTAGAAGAACAATAGTTTGCTTTGGAAAGGAGAGGCTGATGTCTTCTCATCACAGATGATCACGAAAGGCTTCAAGACCCGAGTCTTAGTAGTAAAACGTACTTATGAAGGCTGACATCAGACCTTAATGTGGCGCTGGACTGAAAAAAAGAATCAAATTGTTGAAACGTGTATCGAACAGCCAAATCTCATTTGACTGACCAACTTCTGATTGGGGTACTGGTCTAAATCATGGATACACATTGATTTGATGAATTTATTTGAATGAGAAATGTCAAAACACCCACACTTCTCTGCTGCGTCACGTCTCACCTCCGGAGGTGAACGTCTTTGGTTGAGGTTGAAGTTGAGCTCAATTTGTGGCCACTCTACTTAATCTGAATGTGTGACAGGCTGTTATAATGGACATGCTCTGCTGCGGCAGACATGTCTCATTGTGTCCATGCTCCATCCATGTTGAAATCTAAGCCACACACACACACACCTCCTCATGAAGAGGTGTTTAATCATCGGGCTGAAGCTGTTGATGCAGTAAAGGAAACACTAGTCACAGAAAATTCTGGATGACAATATGAAAATATTCTTGCATGAGACCCAATGTCAGACTAAAGATCTGAAATCCATCACCCACAATGCATTGTTGTTCTGTTTGCAGCCTGGTGCAGAGAGCGTGGTGGTTGATGTCATCAGCTGCGAGGGGCGTGGCCTTATCCCTCTCCACCTCCCTCTCTTTGGGCGTCTTCTTCCTGCAGTTCCTGGAGTGGTGGTACTCCTCAGACAACCAGAGCACTGTGAAAAGCCTCACCTCCCTGCCCGCTCCTCCGCCCCCGCTCCACCTGCAGCAGGAGCAGAGCTGCCGGGACTCAAGCAAAGAAGAAACTCGGCCCGTCTCCGACGGCAAGAACTGCCCGCTGTGCCGGAGGCTCCGCACCAACGCCACGGTGCTGTCCACGTCGGGCTTCGTCTTCTGTTATCGCTGCATCTACACCTGTCTCTTATACACATCTAGATGTGTATAAGAGACAGCCTAAAAGCAAAGCCTAACTAAGAGGCTTAAATCAGGGGGAAAAAAAACTAAAACCACTTTAGTTCCAAAAAAAACAGAAATCGCTCAAAACTTATGAACTTGGTTGATTCTCACGCTGTAATGAAATAACTGAAACCAGCAGCTCCTGGGAAAAAGAAAAGCAAGTTAGTTTTCATTGTGTCCATGCTCCATCCATGTTGAAATCTAAGCCACACATACACACACCTCCTCATGAAGAGGTGTTTAATCATCGGGCTGAAGCTGTTGATGCAGTGAAGGAAACACTAGTCACAGAAAATTCTGGATGACAATATGAAAATATTCTTGCATGAGACCCAATGTCAGACTAAAGTTGTTCTGTTTGCAGCCTGGTGCAGAGAGTGTGGTGGTTGATGTCATCAGCTGCGAGGGGCGTGGCCTTATCCCTCTCCACCTCCCTCTCTTTGGGCGTCTTCTTCCTGCAGTTCCTGGAGTGGTGGTACTCCTCAGACAACCAGAGCACTGTGAAAAGCCTCACCTCCCTGCCCGCTCCTCCGCCCCCGCTCCACCTGCAGCAGGAGCAGAGCTGCCGGGACTCAAGCAAAGAAGAAACTCGGCCCGTCTCCGACGGCAAGAACTGCCCGCTGTGCCGGAGGCTCCGCACCAACCCCACGGTGCTATCCACGTCGGGCTTCGTCTTCTGTTATCGCTGCATCTACACGTATGTGAAGGCCAACCGCCGCTGCCCCGTCACCGGCTACCCCACCGAACTGCAACACCTCATCAAGATCTACTCGCCAGAGAGCTAGACGACGCGTTAGTGTTCAGTCCCAGCACGTGTGGAGTTTCAGACTACAGACATTTTCAGAGAACAGCGGCCTTGTTTTTAAAAAGTCAAGCTCTCATTAGAAGTGAATGAGTCAGCGAGTTTTCTCTGTGCTGACAGGAGAAGCACACTGTGTCACTTTGTTTCACTCTGTGTAAAATGAGTGTTCCAGTGCACTGACAGAGTTTGAGCAGAATGAGCTAATTTCACATTAAATTTTTATAAATTCATCATTAAAATGTCTCCTCTTGGTGATATAGTTTTTTCATAACTGCAGTAACTGAACAAATGTCTGGATTCACAGAAGTGCCACAACAAAAGATATAAATATGAGGAATAAAATAATAAAATCATGTATTTTTGCATATAAATTACACATTTCCATGGTATATTTTTACGTCATTATTATATATCCTTTATAATCTTTTTTATACCCCTTTATTTTTCCTTATTCCGTGCTCTGTCCCCACAGCTTTGGGCCGACTCTCCTGCCCAGGCTGAGTAATCAATTCTTGCAATCGAGTGTTCAATCAAGTGAGAGCAGTGGGGATAAAACTAAATTAATGACATTATGAAAATAAACATTTTTAAAATATACAGAAAAAGGAGAATTTATATATAAATAAAAAACATATGAACCGAAATAAATGAACAAAAAAATTAAAATACATGAAACTGCCTCTTCTTATTCATTTATTTTGCTATATCTTTAAATATTTCCGGATTTATTTATTCCTCTGCAGGCTTCCACAGTTCTCATTTTACAGATTTATTCTTTTTTATGGCACTTCTTCTTCATACTGTTCAGCATCCCAAAATCTGCTGCATACACAGTCCTGCCTTATTGGTAACAAACAGGCCAAAATGTTGGCAGCTAAGCTGGTGGAGCGCTGGTGAACGTTTTTATTCCCTCTGTGTGTGTGTGTGTATGTGTGTGTGTGACAAACGGTAACCTGACACTGATGATTCCCTGAAGGCCAAATTCAGCAGATTGAGACTAAGGATATTTAACTTTTATTACTTTGTTGCAAGTCATAATTATTTAAATAAGTTATTAATTTTTTTTATCCATGAAATGTTAGAAAGTGGATATATAAATGTTTGATCAGCAGTACAAAGTGTATCACAAGAAGAAAACCATCAAATCTTTGTTTGAGCTGAAACTAGTCAAGATTTGCTTAAAAAAAAAAAAAAAAATCCTGTCCTGTCTCCAGTCCAGCTTCCAACTTAAAATAGAGCTAAATGCTACTAATGATTATTTTCACTTGTTTATTTGTCCTCAAATGTCTTGTCCTGCTCACAACCCAAAGATCTTCAGTTTACAGTCAAGAAGGAGTAAAGACACCAGAAAATATTCAAATTGAGGAAACTAGAATCAGAGAATTTTGTTTTTCAATCTTCAGAATAGCTGTTGATTCATTTAATAATCGATTATCATCACAGCTTTATTTTAAACCTTACTTTTAAAAGCCAAACTGTTTGTTTGAAAAGTCGGGGTCTTTTCTTTCTTTCTTTCTTTTTTTTTAAAGATAATTTCATAATGATGATGACATTGTGAAGTCTGGAAGACGTGACATTTCTCACCACTGATGAAAGCATTAATTGTCGCCTCATTCTGGGAGGCTGTAAACCTTAAAGGAACAGTTTGACAGTTTGGGAAACGTGTTTATTCACTTTGTTGCTGTGAGTCAGATGAGCAGATCGATACCACTCTCATGTCTGAGCGGTAAATATGAAGCTACGGCCAGCAGCTGGCTAGCTTAGCTTAGCAATATGACTGGAAACGAGGGGAAACGGCTGGCGTGCTCTGCTCTGTCTGAAGGTGGTGGAATCCAGGTTTTGTTACCTGAGGAAAGGCCATGGGAAGGTCGGTGAATTGCTTTATTGAGTTTCCAGACAAGTTTAACAACAGGCCCACTTAAAAAAAAAAACAAAGAAACAGATAATCAGGATCAACGTCACAACATTACAGTGAGAGTAATAAAAAAGGGCTTCAATAAAATGTCCACAAACCCCTGAAATGAAACTGAGTGTGAAGAATCACAAGAGTCACCTTCTTCCCTTTTTAAGCTCCTGCAACACAATTCATCAACAGGAAATCAGGACGAGAAGAAAAAAAACGGGCTGAAACTTCGAAAAAGGGACAAGTATCATCATCAATAATAGTCACAGTAATAGATTGCTCGAATAGCGTGTATTGCACATGTGTACACATATATGCACTTTATATACATGTGAGTCAGCAAGAACTAGACACATGTTGTATTGTCGCAACAAGAAAGAATCTGGATTCAAACGACAGCACAGACAGAGAATAGTCAGGAATGTGCTTGTGATCAGTTCCAACAAAAACAGCGTTGTTTTTTTTTCTCCAATTTTTCAGTCACGAGCCGGACGAGAGAAAGGTAACAGAGAGAACGTCTCCCCTCGAAAACACAAGGAGGTAAAAGAGAGAGAGAGAGAAGGTGACAGTCACACCGATACTGAACCTCCTCCGTCCCACCCACGAGTCCAAATACACCCCCCCTCCCTCCCCCACACCGCATCATAGCAGGACACTACATGTACACCACAGTATCAAACATATCAAGAAATATACAGTATTAACTCATGTAGCAAAATAGTCTGTGTGTGTGTGTGTGTGTATGTGTGTGTGAAAGTGTGCGTTTCACCTTAAGTGTGAGTGTGTGTGTGGGTGGGTGGTAGAAACAGTAAAGTGGTGTAGCCTCTGGACTGGGGAGGTTTCGTCACCCTGATGACATAAACCATCAGACTGTCAGCACTCTTGTATTGTTAGAGTTTTAAATGTTCCGGGTAGCAAATGGTTCCTTAGGTCCCCCCCCCCCACCACCCTCCTTGTTGGCTCCTCCAAACGTTTGTCTCAGTACAGACCAACCAAAACTGAGCCGCACTGAAACAGCCTCCTAAAGTTTCAGTCCGCAACCAGTGCTTCTGTGTGCACCAAGCAGCAACCAGCCTGACTTCAAGGATCATTTAGCTTGTTACAACTTAAATCTTATGTTTTTTGTAGTTTGGCCGGTCATTTTGGATGCATGAGATCACAAGATCATGCAAGAACCCGTCTTGCCATCAACATCTTTATTTCTGTCCAAACCAAAAGTGGTGCAGCCAATCAGCACCATAGGAGGGACTACTGGGTGTTAATGACGGCGAGAAGCGTTCATGGAAGAGACTCGTCTCAAACAAACAATGGCGGCTCCTGAAGAGGTTAGCATAGATACTGTGATAGCATCAGTTATATCAGAACTGGAGAGTATTTCTTCATTTAAAGAAGAGCAATTGGCCAAAGTTAGCTTGTGTGACATGTGATAACCAAGTGTTTTTTTTTTTTTCCCTTTTCCAAACAGATTCTAAGGACAACTTCCCAGATGGTTCTGTGTGACAAACCATCTGGTGTGTCCGGTTAGTCATTTCTGTAAAATAATGAAAGCTGCGTTCTCCGGAGCACAGTAACATCGCTCCAATGAAAAGCCAGGGTATTTTCCAAAAGAATTAGTTTGAATGATGTGCTCTATGACCATGTTAAAGAGGGTTAAGCAGTTTTGCTTAAAAGGGTTAAAAAGCCTGTCATCAACAGTCAAGTTTCCACTGAAGTTTAACATGGGCATGATTGTCAGTTTCAGAGTTACACAAATTGTCAGGCCCACTTTGTCGGGTTGGTATTCCAAAGACAAACAGTGGAAGGTATGTCCATCCAAAAGACAAAAAACAAAAAACAAACTGACACAAGATTCAGACAGAAGATCTGCCACCTTCCACCATCAATTTTAATTCAGCAACATTTTGATCTAACATCATCAGGCATGTTCAAATCTTGGTCAAATCTTCATTGTCGCTTCTTCGATCAGGCAGATTTGACAAAGGTTTGACGATGCCTGACAATGGTCAAAATTTTGACAACACAGATTTGAGCAAGTCTAAGAAAGATCAAAGATTTAACAATGAAGATCTGACGATGCCTGACAAACACCTCTGTAAGATCGAAACGTCGCTCAATTATAACGGCTAGGAGCTATTAGCAGTATGCAGATATTCCGTCTGATTCTGTTGGTTGATAATCCAGCCTTGCCCAAAGGGTCGCCATCAATCTGAGTTTAGAAGACGATAGGCAGGTTAGAAAATTAGAAAAGAAATCCACAAAGCAAGATATTTTGTGATCTAATCTAATCTTTGCTTTATTGTTAATATTTGATTGTTTCAGACCTCTGAAGACAATTCGGATTAAACAATCTGAAAATCACTCTGTGATTGATCTGCTTGCAACTAATCAATCTACTAAAGGCTGAGAGTAGATATAACCTCTCTTTAAAAAGGTCATAAACCAAAAGATGGTTGTGAGGTGCTAATCTAAACCACTGAATTTGGTGGTAAAATCATGAGAGAGTGTGCACGATGTTGGTAAAAGTGCTTGCGCACAGCCATGGCAAATACAACTATTTTTTCGCCTCATTAAACTTGTTTTTTCTGAGGTACTCGCGCTTGGTGAATACAGTGTTGTTATTACTGATGGTAATCATGACCAAAACTACAAAAATGAGACCCAAGTTGTAATAAACCAGAATGAATTCTTAATGTTGAAAACAATAAATTTGTAACTGCAGTTTGTCAGATGACCACTTGGTGTCGCCCCGGTGACAGAGAAAATACCAGATTCTTCAACAGAATATCTGAATTGATCACTTGTTGGACTTTTTTTGTTGTTGTAAATGGTAGGGGAAATATTAAGGCATTTTTAAGCAGGGTATTAATTGCTTAACTGACAGGCTTCTCAGGTGTGGTTCTTGCCGCTTGTTCATCCCACTACAGCACTTTGTTTTGTTCCTCTGTGCCCGCCTGAGCTCCAGTCGAGCTCAGTCGCTAACAACCACGAAGGATAGCTAGTTTTCATCACGATTTGTCCGACTCCATCGCTCTACCTCCCCAACAAGAGGCGCTGCTGTTACTGACTACTGGTGTAATGGACAAAATGGCCTTAGTGTTTACATTAGTACAAAAAGACTACACTGAACCGCCTGGAAACACAGCTCAATAAATCAATCAGTCTGTTGATCAATCTGTCTGTTCCACCTGACAGATAAAACACACAAACAGCACTCAACCACAGGGAGCTCCACGAATGATGTAAGCTGTGACGCTGTCTGCTGTGTTACCATGGCAATGTTAAAGCTGGACATTACAGTTCTCCTTCTCTTTCTGCTGTCCTATCAGTGTTATATTGCTTTGAACAGATGAGACCCAGAGGTAGCAGCGTGAGCTACAACACTCGCTACACCGCAGAGGGTCCTGGGAAACTTCAGTGAGGTTGAAGATTGTGTCCGGCAGAGTCAGCGCACAGAGTGACTCAATAATGTGTCTGAGTTGACTTTCTACAGATGTGGATAATAGGATGGTCCAGGTCTGAAGAGTTGTGTCCACCGGGCGTCTTCACCGAGCAGAGAAAGCAGCTTACCCCAGCCTCAGATGTGATTTGTCAGTTTGTTAAAAGTGATACTGGAAAAGACATCACATCACATCTACAAACAAACAAACAAAAAAAAGCCACATGTGCTCGAAGACCACAGGAAAAGAGTGATAAACTGTAGTTAGCATGTTTGAGCCATGGTTGCAAACAGTGTAAGGATGGATGGATGTGTATGGAGATTTGGTTGTAGTTTTATGAGCTTGAACAAACCTTTTTACACCCTGTTCATCAGTTTTAAAGCTTTCATGAGATCTACTGTAGTAAAGAAAGTTGCTAACGGTCTTCAGAGTTTCACTGCAGTTGGAGATTTATCACATCAACAGTCCTTTTAAAGCCATAAACCTCCAGTACACACATTTTTCAGTTAAAGGATGCTTTGTAATCAACAGACATCTCAACTGTAGTTTTTAAAAAAACACAAGGTCTTTTGGGTTTTCTTAATTTGTTGGGGTAGTTTAGGCATGAAGCCAAAGAAATTTCCATAACGGCACCAAAGCAATAATAATTTTTTAAAGGTTACCCAATCGTTAGTTTCCAACTACATCTGATTTATCCTTTTGACCTGGTGTGAGCAATGCTGACTTGTGAGAGCTGAGATGGTTTCATATAACAAAACGATCACACAGTCGATTTCAGTCACCAAGTGGTCCGTTAGCCCTGATCCAGGAAGAGAGTATTCACTCACTGTTGCTGAGTGGATCATAAAATTTGTTACAGCAAGAATGTTGTAGATATGAACTTGTCAGATGGTAGGGCAATATTGTTAGCCACTTGTAAGAAAGTAACAAATAGATTTAACGTACCCTGACCAAGAAATGTTTTCTCCATCAAACTCTTATTTTTATTTCTGCACCGCATGCTGGATTTTTCAAAATGAGGTTGTTGTTCCTTGGATTCGAAAGGTCAGTTAAGCCGAAGTCAAGTCCTCAACTGTGACAAAATAGCCAGGACTCCTTTATTCCATTTGCTGTGAATATGACAGTCATCATGGTAGCTTGTAGGGTTACTCTAATACTGATATCAGTATCAGAAATGTTTATACAGCCAAAAATGCAGGATCAGGTATTTTCAGGCAAGTTAGTTTAGTTGTATACAGCTAATATATACATTTTATATATCCTGTATATTTCTAGATTTTAATGCACTGGTATCAGTACTCAGTATCAGATGCTTACCTGAAGCAGCACCAAGAAGGAGACAATGGTATCGGAACATCTCGAGCGGCTAGCACCAAAATATTCTTGGAAACGTGTTGAATTGAAAACGGCCATAAGTGACTCATGACTCAATCCTCACGAGCTAAGAAGAAGGAACATTAACTCTGAACCACTGCCTGACATCTGCTGTCCTCTCTGGGACGTCCCACTCCCACTGGCGGCCTTCTGAATCATCTTTGAGCTTATATGGTTTACAGTGAGCTTAATGGAAGTCATCTTTCTCGGTCAGCGTAATTCATATATTTTTGTTACACTTCAACTGCCTCGCACTTTTCCACCATCGGCCATTGGCTTACGTCGATCTAACCTCTGGGTGCAACAGCCAATTTCAAGGTTTCTAGTGTAGCCAGTGGATATCTGGATAACAGCTACCCGGGCCAAGACTTCCTCTTCTGGTCACCGTTTACCGATCGGCAACTTTAGACGCAAGAATGGAGTTGGAGGCTAATCTCTATAAACATATCTGCATATCAGTGCAGATAAAAATGGTTCGCGGTTGTTGCTGTAACAAACCTTCGGAGCCAGTCGGTGACTAAAACGTCTGCGTTAGTGGAGCTGGTGATCCGCCTGTGATATGTAGAATGAGATCAGGTCTAATGAAAGACATAAGCCATGGAGGGCCAAGCTAACTCCCTGGTGGACTACAAAAATGCATCATCACTGGACCAACCTATTAACCCAGTCCCGACCTTTGACCTTAATATCTCATTTTCTGTTGTTGCTGCTGTTTGCCTGTGGAGGGCAGCGCTGCCTGCCTCGCTGTTCACCTCCAACAACAACAACAACAACTCCTATGACAACAATATCCAGCCACCCTCAAGTTCTGTAAACAAACAAACAGGTGGCGGTCTGATGACATCAGACCGTGTGCTTACTTCCTGTCAAACAGCCAAACCTTTAAAACATCAAATCTCCAAATAGAATATATTCATAAATCCAATCTGATTGGATAAAACACTGTTTACATATATATATATTTATATATAGAATATTATTTTGTCTGTTTTATACAAAAAGAGAAAGTATTTTGTGTTTTTATACATATATGTATGTACAGATATAGAAAAGTGACCACATTGAGTCTGCTGTGACGTAACCGTGAGCAACAGGACAGGAGACAGTATTTACACCAAACAGGAAGTATTACAATAATAATTAAAAAAAAGAAAGAAAAAAAAGAAAAGAGGGACGTGGTGGTCGTTGTGGTGTTTAAAAAAACGTGCCACAATCCCACGATCCCCTTTAGAGAAGAAGGGACGGGGCTCAGGTCACATGACTCTCAACCAGAATGAGTGAGAGAGAGAAGAGTGGTGGTCTGTTTCTTTCCGTACATATTTCAAACGATGAATACTGCTAAAACCGGCCTGATCCTGAGACACTCACCAGATCCCATAAAAGTCTGATTGAATATTATTATTCAGGTTATATTAATATTCAATGGAGATTTTTACTGGAGATGTCTAGTGTGTAATGATGGCTTTAGAGGCTTTTCTTCAGTCTGTTGGGAATACCTGGTGTGAATATTGCAAGATTTGAAAGAAAATACAATTCTTAGCAGTCTCAATGTTTACATGTTTACATCAACTCCCATAATTCTCTCTCTCGCTATCTCTCTCGAGGTTGCTAAATAGTGAGATAAGAACAAATTAAGGCATCCAGATGAAGAAACAAAGACTCAAAGATGAACTGACCGACTGAAACGACAGCAGTTATGTGTGTGTGCGTCAGTGTGTTTCTTCAGTCCTGATTGGCTGGTTGTTTTTGCTGAGGTGCTGCGGCGGTGGTGTTTTGTGGTTTCTGATTGGACTTGGTTTGTTTGTTTTGTTTTGTTTTTTTCTTTAAAAAAGGCACCTAGTTCCTCCTCCTCCTCTGCTCATTTTAAAAACAAGTTATTCCTCCTCCGCCAGCCAACCCTGCTGAGTGTTTGCTCAGCCGGTCCCTCTGACAGACAAGAAGACAAGTCGTCTGCTTGCTGCCTGACATTTTGGCGTTTTTTTTTTTTTCCCACAGTCATCGTCCCGCTGTGGAAACAGAGGAGCAGGGACAAAACAGAAAGACAGAAGAGTGACTGGGCGGAGGGAGGGGGAAAATTCGGTGGTGCTGTGTACAGGTGTAAAGTATACAGGTCACAAGACGTGTCTCCTTGCTGACCACTCTCCTCCTCTGGTTTCCATGGAGATGCTAACAAGTCGTCTGCTCCTCCTTGGGATGATGAACCAATAGAAAAGAAATGTGTCCTTCTCCCGCTTCCGTACTGTTCCCCTCAGCCAATCGGAGTACTCCATAACGGCACAGTTCCACCTCGTGCGCATGTGTACCTACGCACACTCTGCGGAGGAAGAGGGAAAGGAAGAGGAAGAGGAGGTGCCAGAAGGAGGTGAATGTGGAGTTTTTGTGTGGTTCTTGTTTAAGCTCCTCCTACAAGACAGGCTCTTCTTCCATTGGCTCCTCTGTGGACCTGCGGCAGTTCAAAATCAAACATCGTGTTTAAGAGTACATACATGACATTTCATTTGTGAAATACAAAATTTAGCATGATCTCACAATTTTCTCCATCAGGTGCAAGTCTGCAGGGGATCATGTGTTTAGCTTGAAAACTGAGCCACCTTAACTTGTGAAAGACGGACAGATGAAACACACACAGCCAAACTGAAGACACTGCTATCATATGAACCTGGATGACCTCAAACATCCACTGGCAGCAACCATGTCATGCCAAACTTAAAGCAGGCAACATTTTTGCAACAGAAAGGGATCCCTTCACATTCAGATATCTTATCTGAATGAACATGGGTTCAACTGACCCTTTGCTAAACCCTGCCCCAAACAGTAACTGTCCAATCATAGGTTAGTAACTGTAACTACAGCTGACAAGCTTTCCGTTTGTCTACATGTTGAAGATGTTCAGGAAGCTCTGAGGAGAGAGACACTGTGTGTTTCATGAGTCTGGACGGTGGCGTCTTTTTTGTGGTCTCTCACGGATGAGAAACGCAAGAGCAGTGTGGTGAATGGACTGAACTCTGTCTTCATCTGCTCCAACATAAGCTGCAAATGTTAGCATGTCTGGCTAACTAATGCTAACTTACTAGCTGCAGTAACTTCACCTCCAGCCAAACTTGTTAGATACCACTGCATCTGCATTTGTTCTGTGGGGGTTTAAGGAGGATGTGTGCCATGACAGTATGAAAGCATTACCCCCCTCTAGTGGTGGTAGTATGACAGAGAAGCAGAACGTGTCCATTGCATTCTGTTGTGTTTTGTGTGTCAATGTCTGCTAAATGTTCGTCTCAGATGTAGTTCTCTTGCTCTCACTACCCAGTGATGTGATGTGAACACAGAGCACCGCTGACCTGCTGGTTTCCGTGCTGTCAGGGACGGAGGTCGGCTGCTCAACATCAACACTAAGGGAGGCCATGGCGCTGACTGTTTCTGCCTCGTCCTCCGAGTGGCCCTGAGCCCCCCGGGGGCCGTCCAATAGCGAGGGGCCGCTCGTCAGAGACAAACTCTGGAGACAAGGCCAGTGTTTACCTGCACGGACAGAGAGACATGAGAGACAGATTGAGGAGGGACTGAAAATCAAGACATGGTGTAGCTTTTAATCACTGGATATATTTAGTATATGTGTGTGTGTGTGTGTGTGTGTGTGTATGTGTGTGTGTGTGTGTGTGTGTGTGTGTGTGTGTGTGTGTGTGTGCGACAGCAATTACAGAATCTGTGATTCATA
>JAJHUR010090576.1:0-16002 GCA_027495735.1 Lutjanus campechanus
AAAAAAAAATCTTGGTAGAACCCCCTGAGTGGTTTCTAGATAAAACCCATGGAATATAAAAAGGTTATCAGTAGTAGTCTCTTAGTGTGTTCTAGAGAAAACACAGTTCTTGGTAGAACCTGCTGTGTTTTGGATAAAACCCATGGAATGTAAAATGTTCTTCATAGAACCCCTTAGTAGGTTCTAGATAAAACCCATGGAATATAAAAAGGCTTTTGGTAGAATCCTTTGTCACCTTTTTTAAAGTGGAAAGGTTCTGGATAGAACCTATCATAATGGGTTCTGTGTGATACCTTTCCTTGAGGGTTCTAAGTATAACCCCTTATGTTGGGTTCTAGGTAGAACTCTGAAAGGGTTACAAGTGGAACCTTTATAAAAGGTTCGAACAGGAACCTGAAAGGCTCTCCTCTTGGGACAAGCAGGAGAACCCTTCCTGGTTCTAGTTAGCACCTTTCTTTCTCAGAGTGTAAAGTATACAGTGGAAGTACGTATTGTAACGTAGATGTAAATGTAAACATATGAGCTTCCACCCTACTTCCTTCTCGTACATGTCATTACCCGTGTGCCCAGTAACCACGGTGACCAAAGACGTCCCAGGGCTGTGGATGTTTCCAGGCCGCAGTGAGTCAGTACGCACAATTGGATGACTCATTGCTTTCTTGGGGCTAAAAAAGCCCTTTCATCATTATCTCTAACTCTCTGTCTTTCTCCCCCTCCGCCCTCCCCCTCGTCATCATTTCGCACTTATCTGCACCTCGGCGTTTCCCAGGTAAATAAAAAGCCATTTGGTTTCCTTCCCAGACCCCCGGGGAGAGTGTTGTCGCCTGACACCACAGAGAGGCGTCGTTCTGTTGACTCGCCAGTCGCCTTATTTTCATATCTACTCTGCCCTGTTTGGTTGCTAAGGAAGTGAATTGCAGCCCTATCATTTTGAGCTCATTAGTATTCATGGAGGGCCGGGTCAGGTACCCCAGGAGTGATTGGCGCTCATGAATAAGCCAAATGCCACTAGAGAACTTGCAGAAAAATTGTTACTCTAGTTTTTGTTCAAGATTTCCATCTCAAGTGGACAGTCGCCACAGTGTATTACGCGGAAGATATTCAAAAAGGTTACACCGGTTATTTATTTATTCTTTATCATTATGGAAATCTATTGCCAGATTTTCACTGCGGGACCTGCCTTTTCCTACCTGCTCCTGCGTCATTATTTATGCACCTCCATTTCCTCCTGAACAAAATTGATTTGACTCCATTCTCATCATGTTGCCCCCAGAAATGATTTCCCAGATGGGGCATAATGTCATACAAAAATATTAGGTTAACACTTAACATGGACTCAGGAGGAATTTTATTTTGAAATAGCTGCCAGATAAATTGGCTCTCTGTTCCACGAGTAAATCAAATATTGTCAGACTAAATGATTGCTTTACAAAAGGACAAAATCATCTTAGTGGATGCTTCATCACGGTGTCCTGAAGCTCTTCTTCATCTATCATGGTTAGTATATAAACAAGGTAATATTAAAAGCTGATGTTCATGTAGTACATGATGTAAACAGTTGTCGCTTCAAACCAGCAGCACAAGATTTAGACTCTTGTATTACTTAACTGCATCGATATATTACTCCTTCACTGTTGAGTGAATGATGGTAAAGATGGTAAAGTTTTTTGGGGCACTTATACTTTTTAAGAGTAGATTTTCAAGTCTGTACTTTTACAAATACTTGAGTATTCATTACAATGTGTAATCCACTTAGTTACATTTAAAATCATAGTTGAGTACTGAGTACGATTTGAATTAATTTCCAAACCTTTCATCTGCGTTTTTGTAGCCAGTCAGGATATACAAATGAGAAACAAAACAAAATTCTGCAGCAGTACAAGTAAGTAAGTAAGGATGTAAATCATTAATCATTAATCAATTAATTGCCATTAAGAATTTAACTAAATAAAAACATATTCATGGATTTTAATCAATAGTCATGGCAGTAATTGGACACATTTGACAGTGTTTTGTCTGGAGGAGCCATTTGTTGAATATGGAAGTTAATTTTAGAATTAAAATGAGAAAAAAATGACAAAAAAAATTGAAAATGATGAAATAAATGTGTGTGTCTTATAAATTATTAATGATTAATCGATTGTACGATAACACACAAAATTTGCAGCCCTAGGTTGGAGATGTGACTGTGACATCAACAGCCAAAAGTAACGAATACTTTGTACTTTTACTTCAGTATTTTTCCTAATACCAGTAGTTTTATTTGTAATCGAGTAATATTTGAGCAGTGTCACAGTACATTTACTTGAGTACAGATTTCAGTACTCTTTTCATCACTGGCTATTGCTATTTAATGGAAAACTACAGAAGTTTCGCTGTTTAGTCACTTTCCTTTTGCTTAGTGATGAAAATGTGTTGTTTGTTGCAGATAAAAAAAATCAGATTAAAAATAATACAAGAACATTAATAATGTAATAATCATCTTTCTATATGTGGTAGGTCTGGGAGAAACAAATCAGTTCTCTTAAGTATCATGATTCTTTTTGATACGATTCCTGAATTGCTTTTTATATTTAGAAATAACTAGCGCTATTTCCTCTGATCTTCGGAAATAAACTAATAGCAGCAGGTGTCACATTGCTAAGTCGATCTGCTACTCTGGCTTCAAAGTTCCACACTGACCAGCTGCAGCAACCTTGGAAAGTCAAAACCCAAAATCAAAATTACTAAAGGAATATACAGCTACCATTTGGAATTTTATTCATTGTTCACTACTTGATGAGCATTAACAGCTACATATAGCACTTTACATATGTATATATTTTTATTCATTAAATTTAACTTTTTATTTACTTGTTTACTTGTTTAATATGTAGTCAAGTCCAGGGTTTTGAAAGGATGGTTTTCAAGTTTAATTTCCGATGTGAAGGAAGTTAAAGGCTCACGTTCGTGCAGTGTACAGTTTTCAACGGCTCAATTCATTTTTTTGTCTAACATTTTATTTATTATTTTTATGACTAGCTTGTTGAGCAGGAGCAGTTAAATGTAACAGGTTACTTCAAAAAGTATTTTACTGACTACTTTTATATGCAGTGTAGCAATGATGCTGCTAAACTAAAACTCAGACTGACTGACATGATGTAACACTCAAGTATATAATTCAACTTTTGCACATGGTATAGTGTTACAAAAGCAAACAAAAATCGCAAAAAATCGTAATATCAAATTGCAATACTTGTAGAATCTATAATATTGTAAAATTGCAATACATATTGATTTGGCACACAAGTATCATGATGGTATCGGTGCTGCGCAAGTTTAGGGACAAACATTAAAAACAACTAGAGAAGGCAATTTGTGCAGAAATTGTGGCGTGAATACTGGATGTTGAAAAGGTGATGTCAAACTGCATCCCTGGCTTTAATTTGTATGAAGAAGCAGGTGAAGGAGAATGAATAGTTGGAAAAGTGTGCAAAACATAATTGAGAGCTAAACTGAATGGGCGTTAAAATTTAAATAAAAGTCAATGTATGAAAGATATGGAGCATTATAAGGGTTCTGGCTTAAAGTATAAATGAGTATATAAAGTCTAAAATACTATGAACAGTTTAAAAAGTAGGAAAGCAATAAAGGATACAAAATATTGTACAAGCTGGGAGCTATATTGCATTGCTTCACTAATGGCTGGGAGCTAAATCACACTGCTGGCTTTAAAGTTGAATATCACCAAGAATGTATGAAAAATGAGGAATATTTTTAAGGTTTATTGTAATCAATTCAAAGTGTGAGTCAGTGAGAATAAAGCGTCTAATTATACAAACATTCAGGACCTCAGGTCTGTAAACAGACACAGTTACAGAAATATGCAGCCAGGTAATTTATTCATTGTTTGTACATCATTCACACTTCAAATGATTGACATTAAACATGATTTAAATAAGTTGCTGACATTAAATCACTACCATAGCATTATCGTCTTAGTGTTTCTTTTTTCAAATCTCTTTTTGTTTGTGTGTGATTATTTTTGAATGGTGTCTGTGTGCTGGAAAATCATCTTTAAAACATGTCATCAAAAACCCACAATTTTATCGCTAGGTTAGGTTAGCTATTATAGGCTGATGATGCATAATTGCATACACAAGCCTGCATTCAATGCCAGAACTTTTTTTTTTCTGTAAATCTTTGTCATAGCTGGCTTGTAAATCGGAAACTTTGAATTCTTTCGGTCTATTCTTCATACCGTGTTGTAGTGAAAACACAGAATGAGGCTGTGTCCATTATCTCGTGTTAAAGCCAGGGTTTGGGTGTGAAAGCGGTGTTACTCTCAGGCTTGGTGAAAATGCCCCTTCAAATGTTACTGTTGGTCAGTGGCTCATGTTCCCTCCTCAACCATAACAAATCCCACCCTCCATCCTCCCTTTGTCCTACCGTTTTTAATCCATCTACTTCATTGCTGCCCCTATCTCCCGTTCTCACTTAGTCACTCTAATCCCTTCACTCTGCCCTCGCTTTTAGCTTTTCAAGAGTACATTCCATTTCTCGCTTTTTATTCAGCTCTTGTTCTTTTATTCTGGACTTTTGACCTTCTGTTCTGCATTTCTCTTCTCTATTTTTTTCCTCTTATTCAAACGGGGCTTCCTTACAATGCACTTAGTTGGTCTGTCTCACTCCTTTCATGCCTTTTTCACTCTTTTCTCTTGTTTATTCATCACTCCTCCGCGGCTGCTGCCCTACAATCAGACACTTCTCCTTTCGTCCACCACCTCCCTCTGGTCACTTCCGTTGTGACCTTTCCTCCCTTCACCTCAGGCTGCAGCTACTCCCTCGACCCTTTAGCTACTGTATGTGCATATACACTCTTAGAAATAAAGGTTCCAAAAGGGTTCTTCCAGAAGGGCTGAGGTTCTAGCCAAAACCATTTGCTTCTGAAAAACTTTTTTTGAAGAAAGGGTTCATCACATGCACTATGTAAGACTAAGGGTCCCATTATGAAGTTCTCTTTCATCAAGGGTTATTTGAATCAAGATATTAAAGAGTTCTCGGTAGAACCCCCTGGATGTGTTCTAGATAATTTTAAAAGATTCTTGGTAGAACCCCCTGGGTGGGTCAGCATTTTCAGAAGGTGGAAAGGTTAGAATCCTCAGATAGTCCTTTTCTACCAGCATGGAGCCAGCATCATTCTGGTTTACACATCTAATTTTGACCCATTCTGAGCATTCAATTGGTTCTGAACCCTAAAGGTTGGTTTCCAAGCTGGAACCAAAAAGCAGCAGTTTTTCCTTGGGAACCAAAGTGGGCATGTCATCTTCTACAGGCTGTTGATGACATTCTTGTCAGAAACCTTAGAGGATGGAAAGGTTGAGGATACAACCCCCAGAGAGGGTTCTGACTGGAACTGGGTGAAACATTTGAACCTTTGGAAAGGTTCTACTAGGAACCCAAGAGGATTGTCCCTTAGGTACAAGCCAAAGACCACTTTATGGTTCTCGTTAGCACCTGTATTTCTAAGAGTGTGTACTATACATCCATATCACTACACTCTGCACTTTTTCTCTCAGCCCCTCAGCTGATACATGCTTAATCCCTTGCTTTAATTTCATCCCTACCTGTATCCACTGAAAATGCCTGACACCACAAACACTGGCGCGTCCTCTCAAGTATAGCAACACAAACAAACACCCACACACTCTCTCCCACTCTCTCTCTCTCTCTCTCTCCCTCTGTCTCTCTCTCCCCCACACATACACCCATGCACATGTTGACGGCTTGTCGCCTCGCTGACGTGACTGCACAGAGGTGACACTGCGTCTGTCACTCTGACAGCTGGCATTTCACAGCGATCCACTAACTACGCCGCTCTCGACACAGACAAGAGATAGATAGAAAGAGATAGAACGGGGCACAGAGTAAGAGGAGGAGAGAAAGAGGGAGAGAAAGAGAGAGGTTGTGCAAAGCAAAGATCAGCAAAACAATAAAATAAAACACTACGACAGATGGACAGTTTTGCTTTAATATTTCTGCCCTTATCTTACCCTTGTCTATGAAGATAAAGGTAAACTGCATAAGCTTAGTCTGCTGCTCAGTGCACAGTAACACACAATATGTTTGAAGGACACACTGTGTTACATTAAAGCAAATGCTAATTGGCGAGCTTTGTTAATAAAACCATATGGTCACTTAAAAGTCCCATCTGTAATCTTCTGACCAGATAAATTACACTTGCATTGTAACTGCACAATAACACAATATTTGTGCAGTCTGATAGGGAGGTTGATTGGTAGCAATTTGTGACAAAGGTGAGATAAGGACCAGACAAAAATCTGACTAAAAGTGTTTCTATTTCCCTCGATCAAACAAGTCAAGACATAAAATGCATTAAGGCTAAAGTAAAGCTAGGACAGGACTGCTCAGGAAGATCAGCATCTCCTCATGGTTGTGTCATGCCTCCAGATGCCATTGACAACCAACAGACGCCGTAGGACAGGAAGACAGGTCAGATCTGATGGGCGCTCTACAACACAAGACGGAACATTTGAAGAAACCTGTGCACGAGAAGCTTACTATAAGAGGATCTTACTGTACAGCGCTTAAGAGCTGTGAAGATCTACATGTAGGGTATTGCCTATATGGCCTTGCCTCTGCTTAACATTATGGATATACGAGGCAGGGAGCTCTGTTATAGTGTGCAGCCTGTTTAGAGGAAGAGTTGAGTTAGTTACAGTCTTGTTCCTTTACAACCTTAGCTTTGGCCACACTTCATACATGTTGTACAACTGGAAATGGACAGAAATCATGTTCTCCAACATCAAGGTGCTGGTAGTTGACATACCGAAGTGTGATTTGGGCGGTGCTTCATTTTGGCTCATCCATAAGGCAAGACATAAGGTCTGCCTGCCAGGTCACAATCTTTTTCATATTACAACTAAACGTTTTAGGTGAGAATTAGGGAATGTATGAACAGAATTTTGATCCACACACAATCAGCAGTTTAGTTTAGCAGGCTAGTTTAACAGTTTGATTTGAGTTTTGTGAGCCCTGCGTGTCACTCACTGAGAATGACCTGTCAATCACATGGTAGCCCCGCCCTCAAGCATAACCTGCTTTATCATTTATTTTACTCTCTACCATCATACTATCATCAGACTGAAAGAGATTAAGCCTATAAACTCATTAGGAGGCTATTTGCTGAGGTCACAAATCAAGCAAAAAGTAGGGTCATTTTGCCGTATGCAGATTTAAGGCACTTCAGCATTGGCTTCACTTTTCAGACCTGGAAGCTCCATCCACTTTTTAATATAGTATATACCATAGTGAATGATAGTGAAATTATATCAGACCTTTCTGCCGAATCTCTATTGTGAGTTTCAGGCTGATGACCAACTAGGTAAAGGAGATTTTTTGTTGTTTTTGCCTCTGATAGATTTGGAAATGCATCATGGTTATTTAATGCACCTTTAAATATTAAAATTATTCATATTCTAAATTATTAAGTTGTTTAAAAATATGATCATAAGAAAGCAGAGAGTGCGTGTTATTGAAGCAAATGAGACGGCTTGATTTATGGCTTGACTCTAGCAGCCTGTCCCCACCAGAAAAACAGACTTATAGGTTTTCTGTACAAGAACCATATTACAACCCATAATTACATTTATTATTAGGTGGAGACCTCTAGTGGCTGTAGTGATTATGACAGGAGCAAAGGAGGAAGTGAGGTGTTATAGTATAAATAGCATGAAAGGATTGAGTCAAAAATGTAATTTGCGAAACTTTTGCAGAATTGGTATGCATTGTTTTTCATTGTGCATAATGTGACAATGCTGTTTTAAGTTCTGGGTTGGTCTAGAGGCAAATAAGACTTGGTTAGGGAAAGATCGTGGTGTGTGTTAAAGTGATTGCTCTGGGTTTCCTTTTAGACATGACTGCGAAAAAATCCACATTGGGAGGAGGTGCAGCAGGTGCATGGGTTAAACCAACACAAGACTTTCATAAGAAACCAAAAGAAATGCAGAAACATGAAACGATGAAATGATAGTAAAACACTAGCTTACTAGCTACCTAAGAATTGATGTAGATTAGCTAGCTAGTTAGCCAGAATTTTGCTAACATTAGCTAAATTAAGATTTGACTATATGTTGCTTTTACAGGTTCCCCAACAACATCTGAAACATAGACAAGCCTTGTATATAGCATAACTAACTGCATATAGGAAATAGGAAAGGAGAAAGTTTACCAAGGTATCAAGCTTTCCTAACTGTTATTGGAACACAGAGTATATAGGGCCCGACTGAGAATGGGTCATTTGGATAGATTGTCATGCATATTGCTACAAATATCTATAATTTATCATGCACAATATATCAACATGTAGCACATAAACTGCCATGGAATTTTGTACACACATTCCCAGAGGATAAGCCTACTGACTTTGGTGATTCCCTGACTTTTACTATCTTGTTTCCTAAATTTTGCAGCATATTTTAGCTCCGAATTCTGTTGTTAAGCAGCTTCAATAAAGTAGATATACATAAAGTCAACCTGTGCAATAGTCACCCTGAATAGTACTGAAAATAGAACAAGTCAGCCTTTCAGGAGGCGTTGAGAATAAACAAGATATAATGGGTAATTCTATCCACAGTACAGCAATGAAACAGAAAAGTTTGGGGCCTAATAAGAAAGTGAGCAATCTCAGAACTAAGGAAGTTTTAGTCATAACAGAAAAAAAGAGAGCCATAGTGCACTGGAGAATGAAACTCAAAAAAATAATAGAGAAAGGCATCAAGAAGATGAGAAAAAAGGTATAAGTGAGGTACATGAAAACCTGAGCCATTTCACAGCTTTGAAGAGGGAGAGAATGTAAGAAAGAAATCAAAAAAGAAAGCGTCAGCTGGGACAGAGCTCTGCAAGGATCCCTTTAAATTTGTCAAAACTCACTCTTCACCAGGGAGAACAGTGACAGCAACAAAGCTGGATACACAAATCACAGCAGGAAGCACACAGAGACTGGGAAAGTCATGGGAAGTTAGGATGTTCTCAGATGATCCAGAACACGAAATGGATTTTAGCCCAACAACATGTGAAAAAGATACAAAATGTAGTAAAACAAGACAGAGATTGCCATGTCTAGGATCCAGTGTTAGCTGCTAGAAGGGTAACTGAAGTGCCCCAGGTGTTGTGAGATTTTATGTGCAGCTCACGAAAGAAGAAGACAATATCTGGTCATTGCTGACACCAGGAACAGCCTTATGCTGAAGGATCACTCACTCACAAGTTACCAGTACGCTTTTTGTGAGTGCCAATAATGTGAAGGCACACAGTTAAATAAATTACTCATAACTGGAAAAAAATAATTAAGGCCTACACTGCAGAAAATCATAAAGGAAATTAGTGGAAATTAGTGTCTATGGAAATTAGTTTTTCCAATAAACTACACAGTCAACAGCAAACAGTAAGTTCCATTTATTCAAGTTAATTAAACTTAACATGTATTTCTTTTCAGAGCTCTTCAGAAGAGTTCTTCTAACCTGAAGTCTTTTGACTATATAAAAGGTTCGTCTGTTTGACTGAGGGGTTGTTGGATCAACTTCATATCTTAAGCTTACTGAACAGTCTGGCCATGAACTTTTTTAAAGTAAAGCAAGTTTATTTTATTTGCTGTGGCAATGACTGCTTGTGTAGACGCAGCGGCCGGTAGCTCCTTCAAATTTTGCTACATTACACTATTACACCGTGCTTTTTTGGCTTTATTGCTGAAACATGTATGAGCTATGACCCTGACAGAAATACAATCGTAGGCATTGGAAAAGGAAGCGTGGGGGGGTCGGATTAAAGAGCAGCGGATCTTGAAATAATTAACACAGAGCCAGATCAGCTGGTCCATGCCAGGAGGAGAGCAATGACACGAGTCATTCTTTGGCCTGGACCTGTGGCTGCCCCTGGCAAATGTCCAGTCAGGAAAATGAAAACGACAAAATGGGAAACCACAGACTGATGGAGAGACCTCTCTGCCTCAGGATCAAGCCGTTACACTTGAGGGGCGTATCGTATTCTGACTGAGCTGACAGGACGCAACACGCAAGACTCTGGCAGGACGAAGGGAGGAGGACTCTGTGTCTATGTGGATGATGCTTTGTGGACAAAGTCAGTCACAGCTAATGAACAATGTTTCCCAGATGCTGAACTTTTAATGTAAAGATGTCAATCATATGACCATCAGCATCTTGTTGCTCTTTACATTAAACGTGATGCATATTCATGCATATTGCTTTATTGTATTTTGTTTTATACTTTTGTCATAGTCTATCCTGAATTTAATTAATTATTTGTATTGCATGTGTAAGTAGCATGAAGGAACTACATATCCCTTGATACCTTATTTTTACAGTGCAATTTCTTGACACATCTGTTCAAAATACAGAACTACTGTACCTGGCTTCTGAGATTATCCAGCCAACAACATGCTGGGTAATAGACCTAGAAGATGCATTTGGCTCAGCACCATCCAGCCCTCTGTGGGTAGACTTTTTTTATGAGCCAAATGCCACCAAAAACCGTGTTAAAGCCCATTTTCAAGACAAAATATGCTAAATTTAATATGCTTCACAACATTGGATTGGTACTTACCAAAGCATGACAGTGCCTGAAAATTGGTATCATGGCAGGGTGCACAATCTGCCCTGTAGCATTCACAATGACAATGGAGGTAATCATTAGTCCATCAAAGTGGCTTCTTGTAGCCGAGCAAAAAGGACACTTTATTCAAAACAGGCAGGCAAATATTCAACACTGACTTTTTTCTAACATAGAAGCTGCGGAAGATGGAACTTAGTCTGATAATTGGCCTAAATTGAGATTTCATTTTCACTTAATTACTAAGCCTGACATTGCCTTCATGTTAACTGTTTTCTGTTTGTTTGGAACACAATTTTACCCCAATATATCAGTAGTTAGTGACCTTCAGTCAGGCCTATCCATGTGGTAATGATTGCTGAAGGCCATTAACTTTTGTCATGTTGATTCTGTCACAGTTTTTCTGGCACTGGTATTCATAATTCTACAACAAAGCTCTCATTAGCTTGGTTGTTTTCACAACAGGGGAAACATCTGCCAATTAGCAAACCACAGACCTATTTGAAATGCTGAAGAAACAATCATATACATTAATGAGGATCTGTGTGATTTTTAAAACAGAGCCAAACAGGTTGCCAGGGTCTTATGAAATTTTCTGGTTGAGTTAAGAATATGCCTTAGAGTGTCCCATTACACCCTCCAGCCAGCTTTCATTAGATGATGGTGATCTCTAGGATCAATAAATCCTCCAACCAGGAGCAGCACCAAAAGATATGGCTGTGGGTGCCTGGATCTCACCTGCATCCAGAGTGGATTGGCACTCAGGAGCACCAGGCAAATTTCTGGTGGCCTGGCGAGCTGATTAGCCTGAAGTGTTGGGTCAGTGTTAAAAATACTAAATGAAATGGATGAATCATAGAGAAAACAATGGGGGGCAGATTAAGTCCCATACAACTGTAGACCGTCAGACAAGGCTATTTTTTAACTAGAAGAATGCACTCAGTAGAGGTACAGAACCCCGCCATGCAACAGATGGTGAAGCACCTACTGCAATGTGACTGCAACTTCTAGATGCAACCCGTGGATATTGCAACCCCCACATATGTTGTCCCTAGCAGAAACAAGGTTTCAAAGTGAAGCAGTTACTGATCAGTTGCAGCTATGCAGTGAAAAATAATCATAATAATATATACCAAACCCGACGTGAGCCTGTTAAATATGTGAGAAATAAGGCCTGACCCAACACAAACAGACGCATTTACATGACAACTAAAAGTTAAAAAAAAAAAAATGTGCTTACAGTATACAGTACATGGTCTGCTGTGAATGCAGTGAATGTAGAGATTGGCCTGGACTGATGTGAGATTCCTGGCCTGTGTTATTATCCCAGTCCACCCCTGCCTGCATCCTAAACAATTCTCATCTACCTCTGAAAAATGTTTTAACAATTTGCTGCTTGTACTATTAAGTGCTCTAAAATGTAGTACCCTGTGCATGATGAATACTGAGGAGGAATGAACCTGACCAACTGCCAACTGCAGAGGCATTTTAATATTTGTGAGCCCTGTTCCTCCAACAAATGGTGCTTAATGTGGTCGATGGAAGAAAATACAGCTGCATGAATTGTCTCATATAAAATAGATACTACACCTTTTTGCAGTGGGTCTATTCCCGGATATTCTTCCATCTAACTGTTCTGTGTGACCTCAAGGGACTTAAAGAAATATTATCTGACAAAACAAGAAGGATCTGAAGACTGTGGAATGCCACCACCTCCTGGATCCATAACACCAAAACACCAGTTTATGGATATCGCAGCCCAATAATACTGCAAATACTTTGCATATTTTTCCTCACTTAGGTCAAATCAAGTTAAACGTGCCATCCAGAGACAAGCAAAGTGCTGACCATCGCTCCACGGCCTCATTTATAAAATGGATGTACGATCAATCTGGTGTGGAAATGATCTTATCTCTAAGCAAAGTCTAAACTTAATGCAAGTGATTTTCCTGCTGGTTATGTATGCGTATGTACCCAGGCCTGTGGTGAGCGTTGCATTAGCTTTATTTAGCTTTTAACAATGTCATAGGAATTATCAATCAAAGGTGTGAGGAATTAATTGTGAGACACACTGTTTGGCTTTTTTTTGTTAACCCACAGTTTAGTCCACTAAATGATCTGTGCTGTCTGGCTTCAATCTCCTCTACCATTACTCCTGTGTTCCAAAAAGTTTGTTTTTCTCTTTCGGTCCATGGTTATTCCTGACTAAACCCTCATTTGTGCTTGCATGGGAAAGGGCAGGAACTTTAAGTGAAGTTGAGATTTATAGATCACAGGTGTACAAATTACAAATGTGTTTCTTAGAACCTGCATACCTTTTATGAATTGAGCACAAGCGCAGTGTTGAAAATGATATCAAGACTAAGCTCAAGTTTAAGTAAGTGGATTGATGCAGCGTCAGCAGTAATGCTGGACCGTTGTGATGAAGAGGGAGCTGAGCCAGATGGCAAAGTTTGCATTCCAACCCTCACCTATGTCCATGAGCTTTGGGTATTGACAGAAAGAATTAGATTACAGTTACAAACAGCAGAAATAAGAGTCCTCCGTGGGGTGGTTGGACCAAGCCTTATGATGTGTTCATATTTTAAGCATGTAAAATTTTGTGACCAGATTACATTAAAAAATATATATAATAAAGGCATGAATAACTTTTGTGTCTATCGCTGGACCTTTGCTGAGTCTTGGAGAGAACCAGGCAGAGCTGAGGCACAGAGCCGACAGACAGCTGGTGAGAGCTGGAGAGCTTTGGGGAAGAGAGCCGGAGACAGGAACACCAGAGTAACACTGTTTTTGCTCTGATGCAGACTCCTTCACTGGCAGAAGGAAAACTCAGTATTTATGTTTGAAACTTATAGATTCTTCACTCTTCGTCTGTCTACACCAGCGACTCACGAAGGTGTCACAGACCCATTTACTGGTGAGAGGAGAGCTCAGAGTAGCCTATCTGATTAGGATGCCTCCTGGACAACTTCCTTGAGAGGTTTTCCAGGTACTTCCAACAGGGAGGAGACCCAGGAGGTAGACCCAAAACTTGGGTGACATGTCCCATCTGGCCTGGGAACATGTCAGGATCCCCCAGGAGAACCTGGAAAGCATTGCTGTCGACCTCTGAAATGCCCTGCCACCAGGACCCAACCCCGGATAAGTGGAAGAAAATGGATGGATGGACTAAGTTCAAGTATAAATCTAAGAATATTTTTGTGAATAAGGCCCCATGTCTTGCTTGTTTTTAACCAGGGTTATGTTAAAATGCAGTCTGAGCTCAGATTCTGTTCTTGTAACCATGAAGTAAAATTTTCTTTGTCTGTTAATCCACAGAGGCCTCTGCTCTTCTTACTAACTATTGTTCTTTGTATTTATTTCAAAGTAACAGCTGCTAGTATCGGAGACAAAAAACACATTCCTGGATGGATGAAGGAGGACTTCCTGTTTTAAAAAAATCATTCTGTTATGCTTCATTCTAGCAAAGCAAGTGACTTTGTGGTTGAAGAGATGCTCTTCAGACATCTGTTAGACATCTGTGGATATGTGATAAAAGGCAACTGAAACGTCACTTATAATACTGGAATTTGACTGAGAGGAGCTTTATTACTCTTTGTGTCTGCACGTATTTGAGGAAAACTTTTAGTTTAATACACCAGAGGAAAGACCAGCCGCAGAATGTTTAATTCATCTGCTGAAGAAAGTGGAAAAAACAGCCTTTTACCCAGCAAAGAGACAATGCACCCAAGTGAAGTGAGTTAAGACAAACTGATGATAGAAGGACAGGCTCACCTGGTGTGTAGAGGAACATGAGAGGATATTGTTATCTGTGCTGATGCTTCCGTACAGCTAAAGAACGCCAACAGGCTGGAGTCTGGAGAGGGGCGGCAGCCTTATCTGAACTTCAACAGACGACTGAGTTTTTAAAAATTTTATTCACCAGATTGCCAGATCAAGACTGGCATTTCCATCAGGTGCTGCGTGCGAGTACGTGTGAGCCTGCGAGTGTGATTTTGTGTGTAGTGTGAGTGTTCATTTTATGGAAATCCAGGTGAATGTGAAGGTGTTGTAATAATGTGTTATTTTTGAAATACCATTTGACTTCTCATTAATAATCTTACAGAGCGTGCTGGCATTTGCTTTGCAGAAGAACATCTGTCTGGGACTCAACCCTGGAGATGCTATTGTTCCGTCTGGTGTGTGTGTGTGTGTGTCTGGTGTGTGTGTGTGTGCGCATTTGGCTCTTTCTAAAATGCCTCAATCTCTCCGCTTCAATGATTCCACTTTTCTAATTTTCACTACCTCTCCCCTGCTCCTTGCTCCATTCCTTCTCTAATTACCTTTTCTTTACCATCATTTCCCTATTTAGCATATGAATTGGACCCAGAGCGTCTCTGGGTAGCTCACTTATTATGTTTGCACGTGTATGGATGAAAGAGTATGGCTCTCGTAATGAAATACACTGAGAAATGCATTATATTCAATTATGAGTGTGACTGCAACACGAGTTCAAAGTTGGTAAATATGTCCTGTGTTTATACATTGTAATGTATATGACCTTGAGTCATAATTAGATAACACAAAGGGATATTCGCTGAAAACAAATGTAATTGCTGCGCTCTTGTTTCACCGCAGATTCTCTCTGCCCCACTATTTGCTTTGTTTTCTTCATTTCCTTTACATGTTTTAAGCAAATACGTATTTTTAGAAAACATTGTTTATTCATTATGTGTAGCAATGGTGAAATGAAGAGCATTTCTCTGTCTTTAAAGGAAAACAAATGCGCATCATGACTGGAATGGGTTTATCAAAGGCTGATCTTTCCAGACTGAAATGACTGATAGTATCGCAGTATTACTGATAAAGTAGCATATTTTTGCCTAATGCTCTATAGCTTTACATTTCCTTTTTTCATGGAGACTACAGTTATTTAGTGTTGCTCCTGTATTTTTTCATATAATCATCTCAGCATTTAATAGAAGGGAGAGTGTAATGGTCTCTGCATGGAGTGCAAACAGTGCTACACAGGTGGTTAAAGGGATTGTAGATAGATGGGAAAGATGTTTTGAAGTGGGGTTATGTGAGGTGCAGTGTATCGTCTACAGTCAATGGTGTAACTGTGCAGGAAGTGTATGCTGTATGTCGAATATTTTCACCACTTTACCTTCCCATCAGACAGCATCTTCCAGTGGGAAATCACCATTACATGAAACAGATATCCCTCTCTACGAAGCTACCAGACTGCTTTGGGGAAAACAGTAATTTTACCTCACAGAACACAGGAGTTTCTTGTTTCGCGCTGCCTTGATCAGTTAATTTGTTTGTGTTATTGTGCGTATTCAGTGTTTTAAAAAAGTTAAGATTCACAGAGGTCACACAATAACACAAACAAAA
>JAJHUR010090577.1:7847-34186 GCA_027495735.1 Lutjanus campechanus
GAGAAAAATATCCTCCTGCTTCTTTTAACTAGCTAACATATTACTCACTATAACCTTGGCTGGAAAATGTAAACACAGGCTTATTTCATCTGATTTCAACTCATGTAGGTCACACAGAGGCATCAGTCACACACTGAGACTGTTTCATAAACTGTTAAAAACTCATTGTTGTAGCTTTAATATGATACATTAAGATCAACACAATTCGTATATTTTGTGCAGAATACATAATGTTTTTTTTTCAGACGCACAAAAACAACAATATTTTAAACAGCTAAAAATGTCTGTTTAATCTAAAGCTAGAATCATAAAATGTTTTTTGCAGCAGTTTGTTTACACACTAAACAACAGTGTAGATGGGGACTTTAACCTGAGCATCATAGAAGAAGTGTAAAAATGTTATTCAAAACATTTTCTATTTATTGTTTGTGTCACCATCTGTCATCTCCTGGCCAAAACTCAACCTCTGATCTGGGTGACATCAGTTATTTTACATTTAAGACAAGACTGGCAATATACTGTAGATATTAAATGGCAAAAGAGAGTTCAGAATGTCAAACAATACACTTGAAACGAAAGGAGAAGCTTTGATTTGAGGCCAATTCAAGTTCAGTAATTTATGGAAAATCAAAGGATGTCACTGCTGGAAATTCAATATTTTCTATATTACTCCCTGCAATTTTTCATATAATTCACGTGTATTTATGAAAGTCTTGTTCGTTGTTTTAACATAATTAAGTAAAATCAAGCATGCTTTTTGTGCACAACAAAGCGCTTTATAGAGAAATTACAAAAAGATCAATGGAGATAAATATTAAATTAAGAATTTGATTAATCATTAAAGTTAAGCTAAAACATGATTGTATGTCTTTGTGATTAATAAAAAAAAAATCTTGAACAGAAACCACAGTTCCAGTGGAATGGATCTACAGAGAACATTAGTTAAGAGCTGGTCATTTTAGGCGTTAGTCCATTAAGTGATTTGAAAACCAATTACAGATCCTTAAAACCTAAAAGTCACAGGGGAGCAATGAAACATCTGCGTCTGCATTTGCAGTTTATGTTTTCCAGAAGAGAAAGAATTACAGTAGTCAGCTGGTGATAAAAGTGGCTGCCTTTCAGTATCTGGCTGTACTCCTGAGAGGATAAAAGGCCGTTTTGGTGATTTTTCTGATGTGAAATTCAAGTCAGGATCAAAAAGCACACCAAGGTTACTAGCTCGGGGCTCGATGTTCAGTGCCAGGGATTTTCAGTCGGTGCACAGCTTCTCTCTCTGGGCTTTTGCTCAAGTAATTAACTCCAGCAACTTTAATGTTATGTTTAATGTGTATGTTTAATGTTGATGTTAATGTTAATGTTGAAGCAAAGTGTCAAAGAGCAACAGTGATCATTCAGAAAACCACAATGATGAGAAACAAATCACACCAAAACTCTTTCAGGTCATTAACTTTATCCTTTGATCAAGTGCTGAGTGGTTTCAGACACTGATTTTTTGGTTTGTGGGAATGGAAATGAACATAGTTAAAGTGGTTTTGGCATTTATAAATATGAAAACACATAGCTTAGTGTCTAGAGTGAGAGAAGGTAAATAATTTAATTCAGCAGAAAGAAAGTGCAGTGATCATAAGTAATTAACTCAAGAATGTCTAAACAAGAAGCTTTTGCGCACTCTTAGGGGAGGCCAGGGAGTGTTGTGACACCGGGTTAGTTGTAACACTATCACTTTGACTAATAAGAAAATTGCTGCGGTGATGTCATCAATATGGTATGGTACAATATGCTCTTTGAGGTCACAGGATAAGTGGTATAGTATCTCTGTTAGATTTTATGACCAAAAACTGAATTGCAGGTAAAAAAAATAAAAAAATAAGTAGAACTTTTTATGAAGGTTATTGTTCTCTCCTATGGCGTTCATTGTATAGTAAATATAATGGTTTGATTTGCATAATCTAATGTAGCGGTTTCTCTAGTTTAATTTGATGTTTTGCATTCAAGCTGACACGCTAAAACAGTTAGCTATGTAATGTGTACGTTGTCAGTCGTGGGCCCACAAAGCCTGCACCCCGGGAGCAGCCATCGATATTTTTTTTGATTTTGGAGGCCCCCCGTGGACAAAAGCGGTAATGTTTCCACTGTAATAACCTCAAAATATAACGTAAAAAAAAAAAAAAAAATCTTAAAAAAAATTCCTCCTACGTATTTTTAAATTGCTAACTGACTAATCACTGTAACTCTCCCTGAGAAAATGTGAACACAGACCTGTTTCATCTGGTTTCAAGGAGAATCTGACCTGTGGGCAGGTATGATCAACTATACAGAAATAGACAATCTTCTCACAAATGATCGTGTTATGTAGGTCATATAGAGGCACCAGTAATAAACTGAGACTGTTTCACAACCAGTTAAAAACTCCTTGTAGTAACTTTGAATTATTAAGTTTATTCAGAATTGTAAATTCTTTATCCTTCAATGAAGTTCTTTCATAATTGTTTAATTTGGATTTTCAGCAAATTACCATACCACATTGTTGCATCTATCCACAGCTAGTGTTAAAACTCACCCCAGTGGTGGAGTAGGTTGTAAGAACAAAACTGTTTGTATTTGAAATTAACTCATAATCTGTGATTGTATAGTAAACATCTAATTGAGTTTAATTTGTAGTAGACAAATATAGGTACCCTGTATCAAGATTTGAGAGATATAGCAGAAACAACCACTGAGTTACTGGTGCTCAAACAAGTTTTGCTACCATCCCTGGTCCCCCTTACTACTGAAGGAGATCAGTATTTTATTTTCAACAAATTTACACCTCTCCATAAGAACTTCATTTGAACTTTATTGTCTAAGTTAACAAAAAGTTTAGTGCTTGAATTAGGCTTTGTGTTGATGCACTGTATGTAAATGTATGTTTCATTTCATGTGAAATCTGTCATTTTAAATTTCAGCAACACTCACACTGTCACTTACGCAAATTTCAACCACAGTAACAGTCCCAATATGTGACATTTTTTTTTCTACTTTGTACTTTCCATTTCTGCTCTGTACAGAATGTTAATAAACTTGGATCTCTGGCACAGGGATTTTAATATCTGATCCTGGCGTTCGGTGTGATCAGCTCTTAACCAGGTGCAGGCGAAACCTACAAAACACATGAACCACAGCCCTACCTGCCAGGTAGCAACGTGGCAGTGATGAAATTGAATTTTCTCGGCTGCTCCCCGCCTGTGTCTTGGGGCTGAAAGCCGGGCTGTTTTATACAGTAGAAGGCACAGGCACACAGAGATACCACACCATCCTTTACCTCCTTTGATGTTGGCAAGGCACCTGGGGGGAAGAATATGGAGAATTTGTTGATTACAGGGTCCTGTATTCAGTACACACATTGATGCTTCTTCGTGCAGCGAGGTAGTGTATAGCAGGAGGCTCGGCGTGACAGTTTGATAGTTTGTGGTAAAAGTGCTGGCAGGGCCGCAGTTCTCCTCTGTCTCTGCCAAGCCTGTGGTTTCATATTGTGATCATCAACGGCAGATGTGAATATAAGCTTTTCCTGATCAATGTGGTCAAAAGTATAGGCTCTGCTTGGACTGATTTCGAGTATTCTATGTCCATTCGTGAACGCTTTTATCCAAAGTGCCTTAAACAACCACCGGCGTTGACCCTGCCCCCTAATTGTACAGGTCTGTCATTACTTACGCAGGAGGTTTGCCATCTTTAAAGGTGTCTACAAAGCAAAACTGTCGGTGCTCATTTAGCTCTGAGAGTATCACAATTATCAGTATACTTGTGTTTGTAAGTTAAGTCCATATTTACTTAACAGAACCAGATGTGAATATACAAAGTGTTAAGTCAACACTTGGTTACAGATGAGGAAGATGAAAAACTTGTTTCTGATCCCAACCATGCCCTGACCAGTGAATACAGATTATCTTCAAATCATGGATACAGGGTTCCACAATTTAATGAGGTTAGACGGAAAAAGTCTTTTGTACACCAGTCAATCCTAAAATGAAATGTGGAGCTTAATCCCAAATCAAATGTAGCACCTTGAATATTGTCTTCTGTGACCGTAATGTTACATGTATGTATTTTTTCTTCTCGTCTTAACTTTTGTGATTGTCATGTTAAATGTATGCATTTTTGTTTCTTGTCTTAATTTTTGTGGTTGTATAGTGGTGTCACGTAATCCCGCATAGGATGGACCAGATGCATAAAAATAAACAATAGAATAGAATATTGTTAAGTACCCCAATTTGGAATTTAATTTCTTGAATGTCAAATATGCTGCCAAGTATAAATTGTTCTATATAATACTGCTCATTTAACTAATTAAGTTGCAGTGGATTTAGCCTACATTGCATTCCTATTGGGAAATACTGCTTGTGCAGAGCAACTATGTAGCATTTAAAAGGCGATCAATGAACTGAGCATGCATGTGGGCAACATGAGCGCTATTGGGCAATGCTGCAGCATCACCTCAGTTTCCACAGAACAAGGCGGCAGGTGGCTGCCTGAGCGACATGGCAGTGACTATCAGCTCATCTCTTTGGCAGGCAGATACTGAGAAAATGACTGTTAACCAGCTTACGCTACATTTCCTTGGACGCCATGAATGAGAGATAAAGATCGCTGCATCTGCTACGTACAACATGCCACACATAAACCCTACATCTCAGTATTTCACACAGACACACACACAAACATACATGCAAACACACACAATCACAGTGAGAATGAGTCACTGCTCCACAGCAGTGCTCTGACCACAGTTGAGTCTTGACATTTTCTCATGCCTCCAATCTATTTACCAAAGTTCAGACAGGAAGGACGCATCTCTCACTTTTCCTATCATGTCAAACCACTTATAAACAGAGATGCTGATCAAAACAAAAAAAACACAAACAAATACATGAAGTTGTATGTTGTGTTAAGTTAAACCAACAATGACAAACTGCTTGTTTCCAACTTGTTTTCCGCTTTGAAGTGAACTTCTGTAATTGAGCAACCACCTGCTTTTACCAGTGATGCCATGGCGTTTATATATACAGAGGACGTCAATACATGAGACAACCTTAAAGCCTCATATTGTTTTTGATTCACTTTGAGATGTTTCACAGGAGAACAATGGCTCACTGATACTAGTCTCAACAATGTGAAGAGGAAGAAACACTGAAAGCCAACAGATCTTTATTGTTTAGTGAAACACACTCACATTGTTTCTTTTTCGAGACATTACATCACTGGGCTTTTCACGGGACAAATTGTGGTGGTTATTTATCCTGAACAAAGAGTGATCAGCACAGTATTATCCAGTTAAAGGGAAAATTCACCGTCAAATCAAAACTACATATTTTTCTTCTTAGCTGTGTTGTTTTTCCATCAGGAATGTGTTCGTGTGAGCTGCAGGGTTTTGGAGATATTGGCTGTAGGGATGTCTGCCTTCTCTTGAATACAATGGAAATAGATGGCATTCGGCTTGTGGTGCTCAAAGTGCCAAAAAATACTTTTAAAAAGCTCAGCAGCAATGCCTCTCTCTAAAACACTCAAGATAATCCACAGACCTTGTTGTGAGCAGTTTCATATAGGAACTATATTATTTGTATTGTCCACCAAGCGTATCACTGTGCAACGGAAGTGAAAGCGAAATGTAAAATGCCGTCCTCCTTGGCTGAGCTATAACCTCTCGTCCGTGAGTAGATGCACGCCTCCCTCTGCACAGGGAATGGTCCAACATGGTTGGAGGATGTAGTTTGCTAGTTAGCCAGCTGGCAAAAGCACGTTTTCCATGTTTGTTTGTTATGCTATGGCAATGGTGGCCTGTGTGGGTGCTACAGCCGGCTTCAAATTTTGCTACTTTTCTCTTTTAATCTGTTATTTTTTCTGCTTTATTGCTAAAACACGCATCACCTATGACAGAAACACACTTGTAGTCAATGGAAAAGGGAGCATGGGGTTTGGATTACACAGCAGCAGACCCGGCAGGATGAGGGAAGGAGGACAATGTTTCACAGATGTCGAACTTTTTATGTGAAGATATTGATCATATTATCACCACCATCTTGTTGCTGCTGTTTACATTCGACCAGACTCAAAAATGCACAACACAATAATTTCCTGAGTATATACAATGAAACAAATATTTGCATTTTTATTTTTCTTGTAAATAACTGTATATATTGATTAATTTCCTTTCTTTCTTTCTTTTTTCTTTTTTCTTTCTTTCTTTCTTTCTTTCTTTCTTTTCATTCTATAGTACTCTTTGTACATATATATGTGTAGTATTTGTGTGTAACATGAAAGAACTACTACAACTTTCATTTTGTTGTAAAACCCTGTGTTGTGGAATGATAGTAAGTGACTGATACCTTGAAAGAAAATAGTTATGTAATAAAACAGTAAAAAGCTCTGTGGATTATCTTGAGAGACTGAGTCGTGATTTCTAAAGAGACACTGCTGTTGAGTTTTCCAAATATGTATTTTTCATTTTGGGATGAACTGTCCCTTTAACTGACTTGGCTATCTAATTTATTTAATAAATAGAAATACAATAAACTGTGAAGACAACCCAGAAATGAGCATGTGCTGTTTTAAATCTAATTCTTTGTTTACATTTTATTTAAACTTTTTAAAATGAGGAATTATGTTTTGACATTTCTTTCATCAGTGGTCTCAAACAAGGATATTGGAGATTTCTTGTGTCTCACTGTGAAAGACGTCAGTTCATGCCATGAAAACCAAACTGCTTTGCATCGGTAGTTTTCATTTTGATTCTTTTCCCAATGACTGAACGGGTGATTTTACAGTATTTATCCATTTGGACCTGTCATCGCTCTCACCGTCCCGTTTGATGGCAGAAATCCCTCCAAATTTGAGGGAGTGGAAACTTCGAGCCATTAAATCTTTTTACAAAAACCTTTTAAGCGCGCTGAAAGTTGCACACAAAGGTAAAAAGGTTACTGGTCTCAGACTGTTGATTTATATCCCCTGTATTAACCAGAGCCTGGGTTATGGACTTCCACTCTGAGCTGGAAAAAGCAGCAGCATGCAGTGAAGTCACTGACTCGTAAGAAAGGGAGAGGGTTTGGGATGGATGGATAGAAGGATGGATAGATGGGTGGATGAGGGAGAGATAGACGAGTTTGGACCCTGTGTGAACCACTGAATTTAAAAAAAAAAAAAGAACAAGAAAGATGACATACTGCCTTATTTATCCATATGCTGCAAATTATGGCAGCTGTTTACAATTTATTTTATTTACTTTGGTGATGCTTGGCCCGGGTTGATTAACATTTTCTGTAGTGTTTGTTGTCTTCTGGAGCGGGATTTGATTGGCACTCGGTGACGGCTGTTTGAAGTGAGCGTCGCATTGGCTTTGAAGCTTGGGGGATGAAAGCAGAGCATCCAGATATGACTGGAGGATAATCTAGAAATGAATTTTTGGCTGCCTCTGAAGGCGACCGACAGGCGACAAACATGTTACTAGTTGTTGATTAAATGTTACTTGAGATTCAGTGATGCAAGGACATAAAACAGAGATGGAAACTTCTAAATACACATCAGGAAATAAGTTAAATATGTTTGTTTAATGACAACAAGCTGTGGATGTTGGTGAATGAGTAAAGAGCTTCTCATCCGTCATGAGGCAGCTCCTTTTATTTATGAGCCATGCTGTTTGCAATTGTGACTTTAATTAGTGTTATTAATCACTGCTTCCCATCAGAGCTGCCTTGAAAACATTAAATATTTTCTATTGATATTTCTTCAGGAGTCAAAAACTGCAGTCTGTAATGAAGCCAGCCGGCACTGTTTGAAGAGAAAAAAAAAGAAGGAAAAAGGAAAAGAAAAATTAACACTTCAAAATTTGAAACCTTTTAAAAAGCAGATTCATCTGTCTGCTGCAGCTTGTCTCAGGTTAAAGTAACTTAAGTCAATAGTTTAGTTACAGGGGAGGCACACTAATCCATATTTAATATTCAATGTGCATTAAAAAAATACATGTTCAATACAAAGTCCTCCTGGCAAGTGAAAAAATATGTTTGGCTTCGACTTTTCTCTCGAAGTTAATCTTATAAACTAAATGTCGTGCATGTTAATCCTTTTCCATAAAGAATTTAGTGCAGGCTCTTTGACAAATGTTTTTGAGCTGAATATTTTTGCTTGTGGTTGAGTCAAACTAGATAAATTGAAAACACTTGAGAAAAGCAAAAACTAATAAAATATACTTCATAAAAATGTTCAGCATGTGCTTATGTATATGAGAAGAAAAAAAACATTTATTATTTGGGAGAGAAAACAATGTTTTATCCACAGCTTGAGTGAGTTTTTCGACTAAAATTTTAAGTTAAACAGATTATTGTATTAATCTATGAATTTATTCAAACAAAGACACTGAAATAATTTTTCAGATACATTGAATGATTAAGTGTTAATGGGTCAATATTCTTTTATTTCTTAAGGTGAATACACCAGTTAAAATCTATTGGATTATCTGAAAAAAACAAAACAAAAAACTTGTCTGTTTTTCTTGTTCTAACTTATGAAAAGTTTTTGTGTCTTGGAAATAAAAGTTTTTCATGTGACTGGGGAAAAATGTTGTTTTGATCATAACTTTGCTTAAATTTTAAAGGTTTGCAAATTAATCTTGATGTAAAAACAAAATGATGGAAAGAACAGTTAAAGAATTATATTAAAATGTTGTTGAAACATTCCCTAAATTACAACGTGGGTGACGGCTTAAATCAAAATTTGGGTGTAAAAACAGACGGAGGTAAAGTCTTCTGCGAAGCCACAGTGTATTCATTTCCCTGAAATGCCCGACTTACCGGCAATACTGAGTTTCTTCACATTGTTACCAACACTGACATCTACTGGCTAAAACTGATCACAACTTTGTCAGGTTTGTGTTTTTCTACAATGTTTTAATCTTGTATTTGTTTCTTCATTTCAGAAGGTGTAGAGGATGTTGCTCAGGGTTTTTACCCTCAAACAGAGAGATTAACCAGTGACATACAGACTCATAATGTGTTCGATCGGTGGCTGATTATAATTTCCTGATCAGCTGATGAAAGCCTGTTGCTTTTATATCAGGGGATTTCAGTCTCTTATTTCAGACAGGGGAAATTTTATTAAGTAGGTGTTTTAGTTTTCATTCTTTTTCATTTTGATTCTGGTGTATGACAAACAGCTATCTATAATCTTTGCAGTAACAAAAAAAAATCTAATGTGAGTTTATATCAAATAATGAGTAAAGATAATATAAAAATGAAATTATTTATAGGTGAAAGAGGTACATCAGGAGGTGTCTCATTGTTAGCTTTTTGCTGCCAGCTGTGCCTGTTGCAAAGGAAGCACCTCAAAGTTTTGGCAGCATTCCCTTAACTCAACCACACTGCCGTGTTTCTGCGAAATCCTGCACACCAAATTAAACAAAACATTTCATAGCGCAGCTCTGCATTCACAGCCAAGAGAGCACAGCAAGACAAAACTATGTTTCACTGTATTTCCATTTTCTGCAACTTTGTATTTGTACTAAATTACATTTCAGAGGCAAATGTTGCACTTTTTACTCCACTACGTTTTTTGATAACTTTAGTTACTATTTACAAAATATTACCAACAAATGAATTGGGATATAATATTAAAGACTGAGATGAAACTTTATTGACTCCTGGAGGGAAATTCATGAGCCAGCCAAAAGATAAAGTAGTTCAATAATACACAGTCTTCTCAAATGGGCCATTTTGTGTAATTATGCTTCTACTTTTGGTACTTAAATAATATTCGGATGCAAGTACTTTTATTTGCAAAATTTTAAATGCAGGACTTGTACTTGTAAGTACTTATTTCTACGTTGTGGTATTATTGCTTATACAGTACCTGAGTACAAGATCTGAGTACTTCCTCCATCTCTGTATATGACTCACATCCTTAGATAACCTGTTATCAGATTTTCTAAAAAAGAAAAAGGAAAAAAATAATAGATATCTTTCTGTGGTAATTCAGTTGCAATATTAATATTATAAATAAACATGATACAGATCATGTTGGATGAAGTGTTCTTTTACTTTTAAAGTAACATCTTACTACAATTTAAAATACTGCATCTGACTGAAGGAAAAGCACCACAGTATTTATTAGAATGTACTTAAAGTATCAAAAGGAGATGCACTCATTATGCAGTGTTACCCATCTCAGTGAATTTTATTATTGAATGATTTTTGTTGTTACATTGACATGTCAGTAGGATTTTCATGTTGTAGCTAAAAATGTGAAATATATGATAAAATATTAACCCTAACCCTAACCTTTTTTAAACAAAAAAACCCCCCAAAAAACAAAACAAAAACAAAAACAAAAAACAGTTTTTGTTGTTTTATTTGTAACTTATTGTTTCTTTTAATCTTTTTCATTGACAGAGTATTTTTTTTTTTTTTTTACCATGTATCTATGTTTTTTGGTTGTAGTGTTGTATTAATGTGCCCTGTGTTTTATGAGTGCTGAATATATGAACACCTATTAAATTATTAACCTGATAATAACCAGTATAGGTGTGAAGTAAATGTAGCAGAATAAAAACGATTTCCCTGTGAAATATAGAGAAAATTCTGCCTCAAAACTGTACTTAAGTACTTGAATACTTGAGTAAATGTTCTTATGCCACTGAAATCAGATAACAGTTTCTTGTACTGTAATCAAAAGGGAGATTCCAGTAGACTGTTTTTCGCTGGGGTTCGTCTAAATGCTTTTGGACACATCATTCAACTTAGAGAATACATCAGCACCTGCCAAAACAACTGCAGGATTTTAAAAGTACAGTATTCTGTAAAATGAATTAGTGATATTAACCAGCTACCATGAAGACTGACTGTATACCACAGTACAAATGAAGTCTCTTAATCTCAGGTTGTGAATGTCTTTCGTCATATAACATCAGAGGTCAATATGAGCTCTATTTGAGCTCATCCTCACCAGATGTGATGTAACATTACAGCTGCATGTGTCTCCTCTGTCCCGGGACAGTTTGTATGAACTGCACGATGGCACGAGGGCTGTAGTGAAGGTGTCGAAAACTGATCTCCAGTCAGCTGTTATGGGGATTTCTTTCAGTGATGCCGCAGCAGTTGCGTGCTCCACGGAGCAAACTACGCATGCGTCAATGTAATATACGGCCGATACCAGAGATAATGCTGCAAAGCAAGATGTTTCTCTATTTGCTGTTTCCGTTTTCGAGTATTAACTGGTGGCAGAGGATGAAGGGATGAAAATGACTGATGATCGAGGAGGAGGTGATTTTAGGCAACCTTTATAGATTTTGGTCTACTGGGGATTTAGATCCAAAGCAATTAATCATATTTCATAAGATGCTTATATATTCTACCAAAATTTGTTTGCAATATTTGTGCTGTTTTTTATGTTTATTAGTTTTATATTTACATGCCTCCTTGCACAATCTATTTTATTATTTTATAAGTGCACATCATATTCCAATGTTTTTCTTTATATATATATATATATTTTTTTAATTTCTTACTGTTATTTTGTAATAGAGTATTCCAGCCAATTTTCCCCACAAAATTGTACTTGTATGACCTGTGTTAGTCGGCCATTTGAGAGGGGACAAAAAGGGATGTCAGGGATGTCAATTGATCCTTCCTAAGTCCCAAACCTTTTCACTCTGTGCGACCCTGTATGTCGCTTTTACAGGGAAAGGACTTTTTTTCTTAGCCCTGCTTTTCTAAGTAGTTTCTAAGTAACTGTCGTTCAGGAGTGGGCTCGCTAATCATAATTAGTAAATTGCCATCTGACCAGTGTGACAATAAACATCTTGAATTTGGATTTTTAAAAAAATGATAAATAGGTCTAATATTCTGCAAAGTAACTACACCGGCAAAATTAGTCAGTTTTCCATCTGAAATGATTTAAAAAATATATATTTTTAATGCCTTTAATTTATAGTACAGCTATCGGGAAAAGGGAAGAGGGTTGTATTATGACATGCAACAAACCAGGCCACCATTTGAAACGAAATGAGGTATAAATTGTGATAAAATGTAAATACTCCAAACAGACTGGTGAAACGCAAAGCTTCGCAGTGTGAGGAACAGTGGGATACCCTGGTACTTTTGGCCACTCGGGCTGGGATACTGAAAGAGGGAGTGAACCATCTTGCTCGTCGACTGAATATTTTATCTTTGACGATGAACAAGAGGCTGCTGCTGCTTACGTGACTTGTAACGTACGTGACGGCGCACCACCTCCCTCTTCTCTCCTCCCTTTGTGCAGTTGACAAGCCCCTTCTCGGTCAGGACTGGAACGCACAGAGGTACGTTATGTATCTATTACTGAAGCTCCACTCAGCTGAGGTTTTCTTCACTGCGCAGCTCTGTCACTGCTCTCTGCCGGCGGACTCTGACCTCCGCAGCCCGGAGTTGTCCGTCTCATCCGCTGATTTACAGACGGAGTCAGATGCAGCTCTACATGCAGCAGAGATGCTAGGCCTGCTGCTGCTTCCACAGGCTGCTAGCTTGATGGCTAATGTGTTACGGTGCGGTCATTTGACAGTGTAGGGACCAGTGCTCAGCAGTTATTCAGGTAGCTAGAAACAAAGAGGATTAGCTAGCTCACGGTTTTACCCTCTTGACACTTCACGGGCTCCCTACCTGTCAAAGTGCCACCGCGTTACCCACTGGAGATGCACTTGCCCGCCGTCCACCTTGATAGCTAGCTAATGCTAATCTGTTAGCAGGCGAGGGCAGAGAGATGCTGCCTTCACTGCCCTCGTAAACCTCTTTGTCTGAGGCAAGGGGACACTGGTGTAGTCAGTCTGAGGAGAGAGTACACTCCTCGAAGCAATTGTAGGTCTGTCTCATTGCTGAATTTACCTGAATTAGACTGAAACTGCTACTGCTGAAGGACAGGGATGGATCCCAATGTAGATGCAAAGTCAAGTGCAACATTTCATCAGTAGTCCTCATCATGCGGTGGCATTGATGCCGTCGCTCCTTTCTTTTTGCTGTAACTTTTATGAAGTTATTAGCCCTCTTCAGCCTAAAGTCGTTAAGGTTTACCCCAGACCAAAACTTTGTGAGCTGTCATATCTACAGGGTTGTCCTAGTCCTACGTCCTCTACAGCCTTCTGCCTTAGGCCATGTGTGAAAGCTGTAAAACTACTCAGGCGCAGTGGGGTGTATTGGCAGACTGTATGTGTGTAAGCACAGGGTGAAGGGCTTAGTGGGCATGCTATTTGTGTGTGTGTGTGTGTGTGTGTGTGTGTGTGTGTGTTAACAGTTACTGTAGATACGTGACATTAGTCCACTTCCTGTCTAAGTGCTTCTTGATGACCACAGTACTCCCAGGAAGGCTGGGATTAGAGGGCTGCCTAGAGGTGCATCCTTTATGATTAATGGGGGGCTAGAGCTGGTCACGCTGTAGAGTAGTGCTGCACAATATAGTAAATACATTATACTGACAGATATTGAAATTGTGATATGATACACATCACAATTAGTGGGAATAATCATTTTTGCATCACAAATGTAATTATCACTGGAAAAAAAAACTATTGAAATGACGACGGTGTGAAACTTGTTGGGATCAGTACTAAATAAAGATGTTGTCTTAAATTGGACAGCAAAATTTGTAGGCCAGCGCATCTCTGCAGCACTACCTACTTCATTATAATTAGAGTATCGGTTGGTCAGTACATTGGCCCAATATTGCCTGATTTGAGCTTATCCCAGATATATCCGTATCAGCGTATATGCTTACTGATATGCACAGATATGAATAGTTCTTTTACAGAATGTATAATGCAGAAAATTATGCTTGGGGTGATTTAGATTTAGTACAATGGAGAACATACAGTATATGAAGACAAGAGGAGCTCCCTGTCAGGTGTAAATACTGTGAAGCCTCTAGTCAATTAAGAGATAACTGATGTTTATTTAGTTATTTTATTTTTATTTGTCATTTTCTCAGTGTGTCTTTCTCTCTATCGGTTGTTATATGTATATGTTAAGTTATTTAATTGTTTAATGGAGTTACTTGTTTAAGAAAACACCCTTCTGAGTACCTTTGCATTGTCATATTGGTGCACAATCCACATAGAAAAGGTTTATTGTTCCAGCTCGAAGAAAAATCTCGACATCAGCTACCATATTGGTAGTATGTCAATTTTTGTGATTTTGATTCAATGTGCAGCTGTACTGTAGAACATGGTGGGTGCAAACAAATATCTACATACAGTATGTGTGTTAGTGATATTAAAATTGGAGTAAAAGGGTGGAGTTGTTTATGAAAGGTGAGGCTTCCCTCATACTTGGTTGAACAGGCTTGAAGGACAGGTTGAGTGGTAATTGGCAGAGTGACTCACTGAGTTAGAGCAAGTCTTAGCGGATTCATGGTATTGATTTGATAGAATACCCATGTTTTGCATTCAGACTTTCCAATATTATTGAATGCAAGTATTGAGTGTAATTTTTTGGGTGTACTTTGCCACAAATATAAATTCAATACAAATCCAAATAAACATTTGAAGAACATTTGAACCGCTCTTTGTTTATATTATAATAGTAATGTTTTGGTTAGGTCAGAGCAAGTGTTGCGAATTTTGTGCATTTTTCTTAAATGATAGGTGAAAATGCTAACAGTTTGTTAATCATCAATAATTGATGAGACACAAAATGCATTTTCTCATTTTCATTTTAATCTGTTTTTTCTCTTATTTTCCTCATTTTAAGTTAAAATTGAGGTGCAATTATTGCCATTTCTAGACTATTGATACATTTTCAGATGGTTAAATACTTAACCGCAATTAATCGATTAATGATTAATCATTAGTTTCCCTGGTCATAGCTATGTAATACTAAATTAACCATCTGATCAATACTTTCTTACCCTGTAGTGTTTGTAAACTACAGGTTATATGAACTTCTTTTTAAAATACAAAAATGTTTAATTGTGTTATCTCATTGGTATCAGCCCTGAGAAACCATATTGTGCATCCCTAATTTTCACAGTCGATTAATTGTTCAGTCTATAAAATGGCAAAAAATTTGAAGAACATCCACAATTTCCCAGAGCCCAAAGTGACATCTTCAAATGAATTCCTTTGGTCAACCAACAGTCTGAAACCCAAAGACTCTTCAGTTACTATTGTAAATTATTAAGAAAAGCAGCAAGTTAGTTTGACATTTTTGCTCAAAAAATGACTGAAACAATTAATGGATTATTAAAATAGTTGACAACTAATTTTCTTTTGATCGAGTAATTGTTGCAGCTCTAATGATACAGACACAAATGTCGCAATATGGTAGAATAGTTGCAGTTCCTGGGATTTAAGAAATGTTACTTGAGAACTTGTGAGCCCTAAGGTTACTATTCACCTGCCAGACTGTTCAAATCCGTATTCTATCTACTGTCAATATGCACATCATGTATGTTATCAATACGCCTACGTAACAACTGTACCTTGATAAATGTTTTGCTATTGAAAAAATGGAACCTATGTCTATTCTAATGATGAAATAGACATGAGGTCTTGCACAACAGGCTGTTGCAGAAAATGAAGGACAAAGAGGTGCACACATACTGAACATGAGCGGGTTAGCAAAGAGTTGCATTGTGTTTCAGTCTGTGACCCTCATTGTTCTTTCTAAACTTTGCCTTTTCCACTATGAAGCAACAGATTTGATTTGGAAGAATTACTGTAGTGTCAAATATGACCTTTGCTTTTCCTAAAATGTAAAGTAGAGAAACAGAATGGAACAGGAACCAGAGAGTGCATTGGAAAAGCATGTAATTTGAATGTATTTAAAATCCCAAAACTAGAAACTAGCAGCTTATTCCAAAATGTGACACCTGCATACAAGCTGGCCTCAATCCTGACAGGAATGCAAGTTTGAACAGATGTGTGTATGTGTGTGTAAGTGTGTCACTGTGTTCTTGTGTGTAGGTCATGTAAGCCAATAACTTCATCAGATTTGTACCTTTGATATCCATCAGTGACCTCCAGTTGCTCCCGCCTTCCTCTTTCAGCAGCATTACTCTCTCCCTAAATACATCACATCTGATCAGTCAGTCTGCTCCAGTGTGGGCACTGTGTCTTTCCCTCTGCTCTGTTATTCGGGGCTCTGGCTGTCCTGAAGCTGTAACACAGAGGGAAGACAGCCAGTTTGTTAGTTATCAGCGAGGCTGTTGGATTTTTTTGCTTTCTGCCTTGTTCAAACTCAGCCTTGATCATCCTCTTTCTACTTGCAGATAATGGCTGTACCTCCCACCTACGTTGACCTTGGAAAGTCTGCCAAGGATGTTTTCACCAAGGGATATGGTAAGCACCAAGCAGCCAGCTGTACTCACTTAATCTATCAACGTTTACACATACCTCTGATATAAAGAAATATATTTTAACAAAATAGAAATCAGTCACACTCTATGTATTAAATGCATTATTAAACATTTTAAGTTTCACAGACCTCAGTTGCAGGGTGTGAAATTAGCACCTGCCACCAGCCCAGTGCTGGTAAAATATGAAAGTGGCTGCTAGATTTCACACACAAACTAGACGAGGTCACTCAGTAGAGTGAAGATCTCCATCAGACAACCTGAAAAGAAAATTCGGATGTAACCCCTTTGTAAGTTGTTGTTGACTTGTGGCCCCTGTTGTCCAGTTAAGAGGAGTGAGGCGTCAGAAGTTGGTGTAGGTTATATATAGGTTTTATATAGGTCTGTCAAGGTTTTTCAAAAATTGTGGATCACTGCAACCACAAGAGGTCCTTGAGCTTACAGGCATTAATGTGCACCAAACAATTTTAGGCTGATGGGTCCAGTAGTGTGTGAGATTAGCTGCAGACAAGATCCAGCCCCGCTGGTCACTCACACACACCTGGAAGAGATAATAATGATTTACTAATGAGTGGCTGTTGAATTTACCATCTTGTTTAGTTGAGATGACTAACAAAGTGAATGGAGTCAAAGGCATTTTAACGCATACAAACAGCAGCAGCATGTTATGCATGCATGCACTTTTAAAATTGTAAAACAGTAATAAAGTCCTGGCTCCTCCAGAGCGACAGAAGACATTATACAACTGTTTTTTATATCCTTCCTGTGACTGTCAAATTGACATTGTGTAAAATTTTTACATGCAGGCTGTCATGTTAAAATCTTAGACTTAAATATGCAATTGTAAAACGTAGGTAGAATATTCAGTTCTGGCACAATGGTGGAGATGGAGACCACTGGTAGCCTCTACCAGCTGCCAAGAGTATTACCTTGTAGTGCCAATGCTTCTCTAAGTCAAAAAAACAAAACATGAGGCTTTTTATTGCATGTTAGTTACTCTATCGAGTCATTGAAGAGACTGTGGTAGAATTTGTGTCTAGTTTTATGTACTCTTCATTCTTTATAGTATCGTTTTATACCTTTTTCCATCAGAGGAAATGTTTAATGGTTTTGGTTTAATGATTTATCACTCGACACACTAGAAGAATAGTGCTTATTTCCTATATTGTGCTGTGAAGTAATCCAGGTAATTTCTTGCAAGACTTGTGCACATACAGTCCCTGCATAGAACTCAATGTCACCACAATGCCAAATCAAAGTAAATGATTCCAACGAATTACTGTTTATAGCTTACCGCAAGCTGAACACGTTGAGTGGTTCAGAGCCTGCAGTTAGAGTGGATGTCCTGAGAGTGTGTTTTGTGTATATATACAGCTGTGCTCCAAGGTTACTGGATGATGTCCACTTCATATCAAGGGAATTCCCAGTTGTAGAAGACTGGTTCATATGTATCATGAGGGCTGAATGACTGTAAATTTGGCAGGGACAGTAATTCAGAATCATTACTGTGGGTTTCACTGCACATGAACATAAAATGGAGATCTGAGTCATGTGAAATGTGGTCGGGTGAATCAATTCATGACTGTACTGCTGGGCAGGGCCAGGAACAGGGCTTCAGGCCTGAGCCAGGATTTGTTGAACCAGCCCTCAAGCTATTATTCATAACTGACAGTGCTAATGTTCTCACAGCGTCTACATAAAATCAATACACACATTCAGTCAGTGGAGTATGAATAACTTTAAATGTACTCTGGAGGCTGATAAATGGGTATTTCACAGACAATAATCAATAACTTATGTTTTAAGTATCTAAAGGGATACTTTAAATATCAATTAATAGAATTGTAATAGAATCAAATTTTGGATGATCATGACTATAGTATTAGTAATGGTAGTGGCATTAAAGTAGTATTTGCTTCTAAGAAACCTGTACCACTTCAATAATGAAATGTTTCGCAGAGGTTATTATTAGATTTTTCAGATCTGTATTGTCATCCCGTCATCATGCTGATCTTTTATTAAATGTTGTTTGTTTCAGGCTTTGGGCTCATCAAGCTGGACTTGAAAACAAAGTCTGAGAATGGACTGGTAAGTCTTCGCTAGTCATTATCAGTTTATCAGCGCAATCTTGCCAGACTGCAGGTGTCCTATCATGGCTTAAGAGGCTCCTGGCTGATGATGAAGCGGCTGGTTATCTGATCTCCTTAACGCTGCCAGGACACCTTGGCATCTGTTATTTGACTGATACAGTTTCTTTTAAATGGAGTTTGAGAGGATATTGTGTCAAAACAGTAAAATATACTGTATGTCTTAGTTTACTTTAGCTTTAAACCCGTTTTTGTTCTAGTGTGAGATCAACACCAAGTCTAGTTATTCAATTTTTGGTCCAAGACTTATCTGTCAACTAATTTTCTTAAAAATCTGTTCAAATGTTTCTGAATTCCTCATTTTATTGATTAATAGTAGTAGATGTCGAATGCAGATATATTGTTTGTTTACTGTCTAAAACCCTATGTAAATACCTGATGAAAATATATTTTGCTGTTAGACATTAACAATAAGATGTTTAACATGGTAATGTACCTGGATAGTAAGGCTGTCTGTAAGACTCTGACACCAGTACTGTACATGACACATCTGCAGGAGTTCACCAGCACAGGCTCTGCCAACACTGAGACCAGCAAGGTCTCTGGATCCCTGGAGACCAAGTACAAGTGGGCAGAGCACGGACTGACCTTCACAGAGAAGTGGAACACCGACAACACCCTGGGGACTGAGATCACCCTTGAAGACCAGGTTGGTGATTGGGTGTTGGGGCTATGAAAATCCAAAACGTGTTATTAAAAAATGTGATTTGGGTTGGTATTTGCAGTGACATGCAGTCCTTTCTCTGTATTCACACTAAGACCTTTACTGTAGTTAGGGCCATTTGTCTTGCTGTAAATTTGACTGCAGTTTCATCTGATGAACAATTCATGTGAATGATGGAACTATTCAACTATCTGAACCTTAATTTTTCTGTATTACCTTATCCACAGTTGGCAAAGGGGCTGAAGCTGACATTTGATTCCTCCTTCTCGCCAAACACAGGGTAAGAACAGCTGAAGATTGAGTTAATATCAGTGAGAAATCAACACTTTAGTGGAATGGAGATTGGTCAAGTATTTCTTCATGTGTTTTTGGAGTTGCACTGAATAAGTATACACAATTTGTTGCAAAATGGACCTTAAAGGACCTTTTGAGAGACGCATTTCCACCCCAAGTACCTGGAACTTTTATTCCTAGGAACTACAGCCTGTTGTCTGTGTTTTCGGTGTAAAGACCTGTGAAGATTTGTCAGATTAGTGTGCTGACGCATGAAAAAGCAAAAGACCCTGGTCCCTTGCAGTGGAGTTCCACCACGGTTCCTCCAAGTGCTTGTGCTTGAAAAGTGGCTAAACTCTTAAAGCAGGTTGAGTCAGCAGTTTATCTGAAAGCTTTCTGGTGGTCTCATTTTACTTCTCCTGGGTCATTTGTTGCTCTCGGTCAGTGTGAACAGTTGGCTGCTGGAACATACAGCTGGAGGCAGATATAGAAAAAATATATATACTCTTTTCTAATTAGCTAGCACAAGGGATAAAACACATTTTAGCAAGCAAACATATCAGCTACTTGGGCATTTTTTAAAGAACACTAATTTTCAACTAACAATTAAGTACCCTATATCTACAAGACTAGGATACAAAGTAATAATATTTAGCTAACATACAATAACGTTTCATTGGTGTGTTTAAATCAATGCACCAGTGAGCTACAGTAGTTGCAAAATTCTCAGCTAGCTAAGTGAGCTGTCTTGTTAAGCTAAAGTCACTGCAACAGTGTCTGTGAAGGTGCTGGATAAGTCATGAAGGAACCCTGCTCTCAAATGTGGGTAAATAAATAAAGGGCACGTTGCAAGAAGCACTGATATTAGGCATGTTTGTCACACTGTTTCTAAAATGTCTGGCTGTCTGAATGTGTGACTAAATAGTTGCGTTCTGTATCCCTGATAAGCTGTGCTTCCTTTTAAATTTCATTGCCACAGCAGTGCGATGTGTCTAGCTCTGGGAAAAGTTCTGACTTCTGACATTAACAACCTGTTCTCTCTCCTCAACATCCTGCCAGCAAGAAGAGCGGCAAGATCAAGACAGGCTACAAATGCGACCACATCAACCTCGGTTGTGACGTTAACTATGACATCAATGGTACAGCCATCCATGGCGCAGCAGTGGTGGGCTACGAGGGCTGGCTTGCTGGCTACCAGATGACCTTCGAGGCTGGCAGGAACAGGATCACCCAGAGCAACTTTGCAGTTGGATTCAAGACTGAAGAGTTCCAGCTTCACACAAATGTGTAAGACAGTAGATGGTCATGAGTAGTATGTGAGCTTGCATCCTTTCACTGCAGCACACACAATGTATTTCTTATGCACTGCTGAACCAATTTGGCTTCTCCACATCCGAAGGCAGGACTCAGCTCCTATTCACACACAGAGAGAATGTGCAGGAGAAAGTGAGTTGATGACACCTTGAGGTCAAAGTACAAAAGGGGTATTCCCACCTGCCTTGTCTGCAGTTCTTGTTCTGTGCCACCACAGCATGCTTGTTAAGCTAATAGAAAAGTGTTACAATTTGTCAAGTTACTGTTGTCCTTAGTGATGTTAATAATTAATCATTAATCGCCGCTAAGTATTTAACCACTGAAAATGATTAATTGATTATTTTTTTTAAGCATTTTTCAACTATCGGTTAAGGAAAAGGCACAAAATTTGCAACCCTAGTTGTCATAGAAACAAAACCCATGAGCAGCATATTTTCTCTCTCACTGCACAAATGAGCCCTGGCAGTGGTGTTCTGCCAGAGAAAAATGCTTTTAAGGACAGAAGGCCTTTACCCTTTTAATCCAATAAATCACTTTATTCAAATTGAGGATTTTGTTCTAGGAACTTTCTTTTGAATGTCTGTCTTAAAATATGATCACAGACATTTGAAACTTCTTTGATTGGTACAGCCCTTCGTAAAACTGTACATTCTGATCTTGGGTTAGTGTTTCTGTCCATGGTAGTTAAACACAAGACACAGGCTAAAGGTTCTAGCTCTAAGTCAAACAACTGACTCCAGACGACTGACCTTGACTAGACAGAAGACAAGTTTTCTTGTCCTTGTCTGGCTGACTGACTTGTTGCCCATTTGGCTCTCTGCCAAGCACCCAGGTGCCTGGCAGTTATTTTTACGCCCAGCTGATGGGATTTACTATATTGCAAGTGAGGTTGAGTGAGTGGCTGGCAGGCATAAAGTGCCTCAGTGAAAAGGCAGAGTGAGGTAGTGTCAGACAGTCAGAGAGAGAAAGAGGGAGGGATAGGGCACAGTGTTGGTCTTGTTTCCTGCTGTGCCTCGGGCCAAGCCTGTCTGTTTCAGTCTACAGCTGAAGTGGTTGTGTGAGGTCAGATGAAGTGTAATGGAGGCTTTACAGCAGTGATAGTGCACCCATTTGACACGCGACATACCAAGTAAGGTATTCGCTTTGTTTACAAAACACAAAACCCTAATTTATCCATTTCTGGGGAAAATATCACCTCTCGGGGAAACTGTATGTGTGCAGTAACATTTATTTGTATTCCAATCTATTTTTCTTCAGAAATGATGGCACTGAGTTTGGTGGTTCCATCTACCAGAAGGTGAATGACCAGCTTGAGACAGCCGTCAATCTGGCCTGGACTGCCGGAAACAGCAACACTCGCTTTGGCATTGCTGCCAAGTACCAGATTGATCCTGATGCATCCTTCTCTGTGAGTAGTAGAAGTAGCAGTTGTAATAATGGTGTAGTAACATCTTGTATAATTACAGTTTAACTTTATTGATCAGTGGAAATTCCTGTGTCAACCTACTTCCCCTTCGCAAGGACTTCACAGTGTAGGGTCAGGTTATAAAACTTGCCTCTAAAACTGACAGTTAGGAGTCATCCAGAGTTGGGCCCTGGAGGCCAGTGAAACCAGCTGCCTAAACCCAGCCTCAAGGCATATTTCCTGTTTTTGTTTTTTTTGGCTGCTGTTTTGTTTCTTTCTTTTCTAGCTTTAGAGACATTCTTGGTGTATATAAAAACTAAGATGCATTATGACTAGTCATGATGTTGCTCTATTCAAATCTAGGTCATAATCTTTGCTGCATGTCCAGCCTAACTGACCAACTTGAAACACTGGTTGTGAATACATCACGTTCAGTTGGGCATGAGAGAAGCCTCCTCTGAGCCAAAATGGCCAATGGGAGGAGTCTGTCTGCTGCACAGGAGCCCAGGCTAATTTAGGCCTGTCTATCACATTAGTCCTTAAATCCCACTTGTAGCAGGGTCAGTTAGTGTGAATGGTTGTTTGTATTTTCTAAGTAACATGTTAATAATGTGGCCACATGCTATTCTGAAGTGAAAATATTTCAGTCGCGGCACACTCAAATCACAGTATCGGTTTCAGAATTCAGAATGAATCACAGTTTAGATATTGTTAATATTTTGCTTGGAACAGCAGTAAATTACCCAGCACTGGCATGAGAAATGTACATGTTGGTAATATGAGTTGTTCTCTGTATGATTTTCATCTGTGGTTCCCACACAGGCCAAGGTGAACAACTCCAGCCTTGTTGGCCTGGGATACACTCAGACTCTGAAGCCAGGTAAGTCCAGTCTGCATATAACTTAGATGTAAAGTGTTAAAATGGAACAAAACATGGACCATGTTTACAAAGATCATTATACTTCAACATTTACTCAATTAAAGGTCCTTTGCAGAGTTTTTGAGGCATTTTTTTTTATATATATGGTCATCAAACTACTTTAGAAAGCATGCTGCCACTCATATTACTCTTCTTTGATGCCCAGCTGAAAATAGATTCTTTGAAGAGTTTTAAAGGGCAATTTATTGCCAACAACTACAGTTTCTCAAGCAACATTACAGAAAGATGGGGTACTAGGTAGTAGTTGACTGATATGACTTTTTCAATGGCTGATGCCAATGCTGATATTTAGAAGGCAGGGCGGCTGATGGCCGATATATATTTCTGGTATCATAAACAGAGAAAAATCAGGTATAATTACATGCACATTACAATCTAATCTACATAGTTATCTTAGCCAGGGGTCAAAACATCGTTCCACAGCAGCAGCCACACTGTCATGGCTGCCTGTAGATGGAGTCAAGAATTGAATACTACAATAAGCAACATGTGTAGACAAAAATATCAGACGGTATCAGACTTTTAGGAGGATTAAGTAGCAAAAAATGTGTACAGAAACACTTCTATTGTATATAAATTCCCTTGTCTAAGCTGGCTCATCTGGGTGTGTCTGTTTCTGCAGGCATCAAGCTGACGCTCTCCGCTCTCCTCGATGGCAAGAACATCAATGCTGGTGGCCACAAGCTTGGTCTCGGCCTCGAGTTCCAGGCGTAGGAGGATGAGGCAGACGTCCCTCCAGTCCTCCCAGCACACACACACATTCCCCACCAAAAAGAAAATTCCTTTATTAATTAGCTAGCCTTCACAAAACCCCTGTTTCCCCTAGCCATGCTACAGCTGGAAGCAAGACAGCTTAAAGGTCAAATTGTTCTTGTGACGATCTGCCACTTTTAAAGGACCACTTTAAGGGAACATATTTTGAAAATAATGAGCCAAGTTTTGAACAAAACTACAACCATTCAACAGAAAGTTTTATCTTGAATTGTGTAGCTTGCAAGGGAAAGGTAGCCGTGAGTATGTTAATGTTGGCCACACTTTGTTATTCCACACATTCAAACACAATGCTTTAATTTGTGTGTCTCTCTGCTTTCCAACGCAGATCAAAGGGAAAATGAAAAATAGATCAGCCCAAAATGCACAAAGGGCTCAACACAGTCAACGTACAGTTGAGTATTCACACCACCAGATGGTGCTGTCGCATAGCACCATGAAGCACTCCTTGCTCAAAAGTTGTAGTGGTGAAATAACAGTTTTATTTTCACACTTCTGCACCGGAGAGTGCCATTGTCTGTCTTGAAATATTATTATACAGTGGGAAAGGGTTAGTTGTCCCTGATGTAAGCAGCTGTGAGTAGCTCTAAGAGACACTACACCCCAATGTGTACATTCTGTGTTTTCGTCTCACTTGTTTATTGTGTCTGTGCATTTGGTGTAAATCATGTCTTTTGTTACATATAGCAAAAAGAATATTATTTTATTGACAGTCTTGCATAGTTTAATCCACCTGTGAAGTCTTACAAAGGCAATGACATGTCAATTCTTCCTGGTCGAGCAAAGAAAAGGAAACCTATCATGCAACACAGCAGAACTTCTCTGGAGAAGAGGTATAGAACTTCTTTGAAGGAGCATGAAAAGAATAAATACAGTGGACAGAAAATGGTAGTCTTCCACAACTGGTTATGGGAATCATGCTTAGTGTACTTGACAGTATTGTCATACCCTGAAATAAATAAAGAACATCTTGAACCAGTTTCTGATTTTTCTTTTATTTTCTTGTGCTATGCTGCCTTTTGTCACACAATGTCCTGCATTTTGGGATGAGAACTTCAATCCATGTTATTCAACATTTTATGAAAACACAATTAAACAAATAAGCTGGATATTTATGTCAACTGATGATCCTTTATAAAACATTTTGAAGCAGAAGATTACATGCCATGGTAAGAACTCGGTCTAGACTGTGGTCAGGAGGATTACAACCAAGTGATTGAGTAGTTCTTGAAACTGATGTTAGCATGAAAACACTGAATATCCATTAATTATCTGTATAAGGTATGGAAGTTTGGTTAGAGTGTCCTTCGACGACTGTCTAATTCTATATAATCTGTTCATCCTTGAGTCGAAGTAGCCATTTGTGCCTAGTTTGATGAAATTCCCTCAAGGCATTTCTGAGATATTGGGTTCACAAGAATGGAACAGAGATGAGGTCACAGTGACCTTGATCTTTGACCACCAAAATCGAATCAGTTCATCCTTGAGTAGAGATGGACATTTGAGCCAAGTTTGAAGATTCTTCTTGAGATATCGTGTTCATAAGAATGGGATGGCACAAAAACATAATACCTATGGCCAAAAGAAATTAGGCTGATGGGTCCAGTAGTATGAGAGATAAACTGTTGATAAGCTCCAGGTATGTTGTCATGCACACACATGCAAGTGATGGCATGATCCCTTCCAGGCTTACGCCTGGCAGAGATAATCAACATTTTGTTCTGATATAAACCAATATAACTGATAATGAGGGCTATAATATTGGCTGAATGATATATCTGTCTGGCTCTAGGTACCCTTTAAATACTTTTCTGTATATTGGATTTTAATAAGGAAAAAGAAAAGAATATTAGGCTATTTTGCAAAATATATCTCAATATACACATTTTCTCTAAAATAAAGCACCATAAATTGCCAAATAGTGCAAACATATGTCGATCTTATAGCAGTACAATGATATGTTCAAAATCCAACATCAGTATACCAATACTTAGGGATAGGGATGGCTATTAGAGGTAACCATCCAATTGATCTGGATCGATATATCAGTTCTATGATCAATGATCCAATACCATCAATGCAAAGTGAAAACATCTATCCATATCATTATAGATTATTGACACCTCTTCATTTTGATTTGATGAATTTTAGTACTAGTTCCCCCTTCAATACTTGTAACATATGGATTGATTTTATATTATTATGATTATTATTATTATCATTATTATTATTATCTCACACGCAGTAGTGGGGTTTGTGAACCCCAAAGAGTGAGGAGTAAAGCCAATGACATCAAAACAATTATAATATAAAATTCTGTTTATAGGCTATGACCAGTTAATAAACAAGTATACCAGGTATTTGGAGGGGAACACACCATTAGAAGGAACTAATCACACATCATGCATCCACTCTCATAACTGTGACTCACATAAACATTAGTCTCGTCACAGCACACACACACACACAGTTATTCACTCTCTCACA
>JAJHUR010090578.1:7678-22665 GCA_027495735.1 Lutjanus campechanus
TCTTTTCAAAGTCTTATAGTGTATGGTAGGCATAAGTTGACACTTCATTGCAATGCAGTAATGTGCACTGACACTTTAGTCTGCAGTCATTTAAAATCTGGAAAACGATTTGAGAAACATTCAAAATATGTGTAAATCTCACAGACATTTGTTGTTATTTGCTTAATTCAGCTGAAGAGACGTGAAACAGTCACCTCGAGCTACAAATCTGATCACTTTCCGAAGGAATAATGAACCATGCAAATAATTTCCTGATTACAGTGACCTCACACAATAGTTGTTGCAATGTGGTTTCCAGTTAGTGGTCAAGCAAACAGGGCTGTATGGAAGGAGAAACAGGTGCCGCAAAGAGACCAATGGTTTATTTTTATTATGTTATGTTTTTACCATTTTTGTAGCTGTCACTTGAAATGATTCACATTTATTTTCTGTCATTTTCTCTGTGTTTTCTGTTTGATATAAATGTTTTTTTCCTCTCTTCAGGTGATGTACTGTAGCAGCGAGTGTCGACAGGCTGCAGCAGATCAGTATCATCGAGCCCTGTGTTTGGGTCCCTCCCAGGAAGATCCCGACCACCCCATCAACAAGCTGAAAGATGCCTGGAGGTGACAGAGCATTTTTATAGACATGTTCAGTGTAAACGCTCTTGAATATGCTGGTTTTTTTTGTTGTTGTTGTTGTTTTTGTTTTTGTTTTGTTTTTTTCATTTAAAATTCTCACTCGCCTCAATGAAGATGCTTTGTCTTCACTTCAGGAGTATGCATTATCCCCCAGAGACCTGCAGCATCATGCTCATGGCCAGGATGGTCGCTGTGGTCAAACAGGTGAGTCTATTCACAAGTTATGAGGTTGTTTGGGGTTCAGTTCAGTCTGTGTGTGCACAAATCTTGCAGATATCCAGGAAAAAAAATGGACAAATATTGAAAACCCAATACAAACACTGTGCTGTAAAAAGACTAGAGCCTGACTGATTTATACCAGCCAACCAATATTATCGGCCACATATTAGCCATCAAAGCTATAACGTCTACATCAGTGTCAGCATATATGTTATCTGATGATCTCTTTTACTTCAGTAAAGAATCTGAATACTTCTTCCACCACTGCTGCATAATGTGACATGATGTTTGTTGTTAATACTGGTTATTGGTTATGTCGTCAAGGCCAAAGACAAAGCACACTGGCAGAAGCTGTTCTCACACTTCTGCAGCCGGGCAGCCAATGAGGAGGAGGAGATCGCTCATAAGCTCCTGGGGGAGCAGTTCAGAGTAAGTCATCAACACATTATTTCCGCGTGATAAATGTGAAATTATTGAAGTGCAAATGTATAAAGTCCAGCAGTTCAAAGACAATATCATGCTCTTATGCTAATCACAGTTGTTTGTGGCTCAGTGAGCAAAGCATGACAGTGTTATTCCCCTCTGACAGAGGTTTAATTCCCACTGTGGCCACATATGCTTATGATGTATGTCTTCTGTGTCTTCCATTGTTTCTGTAGGGGCAGCTGACCTTGTTACACAGCCTTTTCAAAGCAGCACTTTATGATGATCATCTCAATCGGGTAAGGAGCGTAACCACTACATGTTCCTTCAGGTTTGCCATTTTGTGTTTTACCAAACACTTTACAGCTGCATGTAACTAACAGATATTTTCATCATCGATTAAATGAAAAACGTTTTACTCTTGATCAAATAAATAGTTAAACGGTTTTGGAAATGTGCTCATACTTTACTGCCAAGAGTCAGACCAGACGGTTGATGCCTTTTTCATGTCTGTTAGCTTAGCTTAGCATAAATACTGGAAACTTGTGGGAAACTGCTAGCCTGGCTCTGTCTAGGGCTTCCCTGAAAGCTGAGGATTCAAATCATTAGTTCCCCTCAGTCAACTGAGATTCTTCCAGTCAAGCAGTATTTTTTTTTGTGTGTGTGACAGATATTTTATTTAACCTAAACACCTGATTTATTGCTCTCACCAAATTAACCAGACTCCGTTTGAAAAACCGTCACTTTAATATCATCTTCATTTTTCCTCAAACTCAACAGAAACAAAATGAAAGTTGCCAAAAACATCTTTTGTTTGTCTTTCCGCTGTTCCAACAGTCATCAACTCTGGTTTGGTTGAAATAATAAATCCTTAATTTAAAGCATGAAGGAGCTCAGAGTGTGCGGGGCAGGTGATGCCAAACAACGGCTGCAGCAGTCTGGGGAGAGAAACTCCATGATGCACTGGGATTTTATAACCGAACTATAGGAGGACAGGACAGACACTTTTACTTTTATGTGACTGTGTGAAAATCTGATGTTTGCACATCACAGATGATGAAGAATGGCGTTAAAACAAGAGTCTTACTGGTAAAACATATTCATTTAGACTGATAGAGGAATTTAGCGTGCTGCAGTGAACTAAAAAAAAATAAACACAGCCAGCTCTGTCCATAGGTGCATCACCACTAAATCTTAGTTAATTACTTTCCTCCAGTGCTGAGCGCTGTGAAGAGACGTCTGGCTGTGCAATACTAGCAATCTGCAAGCTCATCACTAGATGCCACTAAATTCTACACACTGGTCCCTTAATTTCCTGTCTTCATTTGAATCAGATTTTTCTTTATAGGGTAGCTTTATATACTGTATGTATGTATGTATATTATGATATGCTTAAGTTAATTTCTGAGACATATTTCTACCAGCTCATAAGATGCTGTAGCTGACACCAATCTTTGACTGAAGCGTGAAAGAAGTTAAATCATCTTCTGGCGTGGATCAGTAAATAAAGACATGATTGTGTTGCAGTGGTTTGTCCCTGAAGGTTTCCGCTCTCTGTTTGCTCTTGTGGGAACCAACGGACAAGGCATTGGCACCAGGTAAACACTGGCCTCCTCAGCTTCTAACACAGGATTTTAGTTTGGTTTAGTTTCTTTTTGTGTGCTCTCATTTTTCTCATTCTCTTTCAATTTCAGCTCCCTGAGTCGGTGGGTTCATGCTTGTGATGCACTGGAGCTTCCTGCCCAGCAGAGGGAGCAGTTGGACTCTTTTATCGACCAGCTGTACAAGGACATTGAGAAAGGTCACAGTTTTATCTCAGCCTTGCAGTATTATTGGAAGTAAATTATTTTTGTCTCAACTGAGCAGATTTGCAGTGGTGGTATTGTTATGAGTGAGTGTTTATTATTGTCTGTGCTGGCATCGCTGTTATTATTATTATTATTATTATTATGTAACCTGTGATGAGATCTCAACAGAGGTTAGAAATGTGTATTATTTGTCTCTTCACTCCGTAGAGACGGGAGACTTTCTGAACTGTGAGGGCTCTGGACTGTTTCTGCTTCAAAGCTCATGTAAGTGCAGATGATGTTCAGGTTATGAGCGCTGTCACTTCAGTTCAGAGACATTGTTAGTCTTCTTAAGAGGCCGTCTGGTGACCCTTTGTTGCCTCTTTGGCCCCCGCAGGTAACCACAGCTGCATACCCAACGCAGAGGCGTCCTTCCCCGACAACAATTTCTTGCTCCAGCTCAGTGCCCTCAGTGACATCAACCCAGGAGAGGTCAGCTGACACGTCTGGGTTCGGAGTGATAAATTCTGGCCCAGGATAGATGGGACAGAACATCCCTCTCTCTAGCTTTGTGTGCTCCCTTGTCAGGCAGTATTAGAAGGCTGAAACTTTGAGGATTGGAGTGGGTTTGTCAAGCTGTCAGAAAGATTGAGAAGCCTTGCATCTGCGCGGCACAGTAATGTCATAGCAGCCGTGCTACTTTCACAGCAAAGCTCTCCTTTGAATGCTGCCTAAGACAGGAGCACTTTGTGTAACATTCCACCAGAAAGATGGAAGCACATGGCAACTTCCTGCACGAGAGGGGGAAAAAAAAAAGAATTATTTCTGCCATTTGAAGCCAGTAGCATGTTTATTGGACTAAACTGGGATTGTTAAAACTTCTAGGCTCAGTCAAAATCTTTGTTTTCTTGGATTTTCAGGAGATCTGCATCAGTTATTTGGACTGCTGTCAGCGGGACCGAAGCCGTCATAGCAGACACAAAATTCTGAGGTAAACATCTGTGATCCCTTGAATTGATTCCATCTGGATCAATAAAAGCCTTCCAGGCAATAATGAGCAGTCTTCAGTCAGAGATGTCTGACTCCTGTGCTAACACTCCTCATTGATCAACATGATATCAATCCATGTTTGAATTACACGCCGACATTTAAAGGTGCAATATGTAAGAGTTATAATATGAAACATTCAAAACTTAATTGAAATAATGAACAGAATGTGAAGAATAACACTTTGGATCTTATGTCAAAGACATCTATGTGTGTGTGTATTGCAGAGATATCTGCTGAAGTTAGCTTTGGCCTGTCCTGTCTCATAATACCACTTTCGGGGCTTGTCCATCGGCACTTTTGGCCGTGCTGAGTCAAATCATGCCACGATGATTTGCTTTGCCATTACCACTTTTAATGTGCTGAGCTGTGCTGAGTTGCAACCAAGATGGATCATCTCCAGATAAGGGCCAAAGCAAGCCCAAACCACCACATGAACCACAAACCACATGAAAAAGGAGTATAAGTAGCTCGAGAGATAACAGTCTGATGGTTTAGCTCAGGCCTCTTCCTTCTAGTTTCAGCTGGGACATGTAAGTGAGTGGCCGATCTCTAAGCTTTTTTACTCTAATAAATAATCAGCCTCTCCTGTGCCCACCTGCCGTGTCTTCCTCGTCCCTGGAGTCCTGGTCAGAACCATTGATAGTCACCTCGGTACAGTATTCCTTGTTGTCAGGCTGGCCCCCATCGTTATCAGAAGCTGTGGTTGGTCCTGATCTGGGAAATTCACTTGTTACGACAGTTCAAGGAGCAGAAATACAGGTAGAAAAAAGCGAGAGATAACAGAAATACAAATGAATAAAAACAGAATAAACTACAAAATAAAAAATTCTATATATTATGACACTTTTTACTCATGTGTTTACATTATTATAGATAAAAAACTGACCTATTGTTATTATGATTCCTGTTACCATTGACTTTTTCCCCTGTCCCATCCCAGTCCTGTGATGAATAGTGAAATTGACTCCCATCCCAGAGAATCCTGTGTCCTGTGGGACTCTCGAAAAAATGTCAGCCTCTAGTCCAAAGCTGCTCTTCTAGCGGTGTAAACACCAAAACCCTCCCAGTGCTCCGAGCTGTAGTATAGTATAGTCATCTCACAGGAATGCTACTTCAACATTCAAATACTGCAAGAAAGCGCAATATTTCTGAAAATTTCCATTTTTGTTTCCATTACTAACATAATTTTGTCATATTTAACATAAAAATGCAACAGCAATTTCTATTTTTTCATATATATTAGTTAGCCCTACAAGGGACACAAACTCAGCAGCTCTTCTGTCACTAAAAATTGGTCAGGCATTGTCGGTTTTGTCTGCGCTACAGAGTATGTACTACAAACTGTGGCTTTGTTGTGTAACTGATCATAAATGTCACTTGGTAACTTGCTGATCTGCTATGACACAGTTTGCCAATAGAGAAATGTTGAACAATATATTGTTTTCTGTACATTGAATATCAGTGCAATGCAACATGTAATCCTTCAGAAATACAAACATACAATAAGTATTTTAGATAGAATGATGTTTTTATTTTAAGGATAGTTTAAGTTGGTATGAAACAATGAGAAAAAATAATTAAAATAGTAATTTTGCAGGTTGGATCATATTATATTTTTGACCTCATATCATGGTCCGACACTTTTATTGTATTAATTAAACAGGTTGCTACTGCATTCGGTGATAATGGTAAAGCTTGAAGGTGTAGTCTCACTCCAGGCAGGTGGTGTGAGCCATCTTGAGGCCCCCCATATCACACCAGTTGAAAGTATTAATTGCTCTGCAAGTATTAATTGGTTCAATTAATAAACGCTTGTGTGCAGCAGCAGCTGCTGCACAGCACCAGATTTTCTGAACAGCAGAGTGTAAAGGGCCTCTGATTAATACAGCTCGTGTTAGCGGTGCAATGATCTGACTGGTGGAACATTTTCTTCCCAGGGAGAACTACCTGTTTGTCTGCTCGTGTCCAAAGTGCGTCTCCCAGATGGACGAGCTGGATATGACATCAGAGGAGGAAGAGGAAGAAGGGGAGGCAGAAGGTGAAACAGAGGGGGATGAGATGGAAGATGAGATGACAGATGTCTGATGAAAGACTTGCTCATATTGTTCTCAGCCGTTCCCTTTCCTGCCACCACACTAAGCAACCATTGAAGCCCAGAAGAATAAAGACCAGACCAAACATGTGGAAAGATGTCTTGTTATCAACACATTTCTTTTATTCTTTGTGCCAGTTTAGAGAGAGGAAGCTTTTCCTTAAATGAGATGTATGTGTGAGAATATGAGGACAGTGATGTGTGTTTTTTATTGTTTTTCGCTCTACTTCAGCACATTGAGGGTTTAACTAAGACAAAGACTACAACTTCCAGGGTTTTTTTCACCCAGTATGGGCTGTTGTCACTTCCATACTGGTGAACAGTTCACTGGTATGCGTATTTACCCTCAGCAACTATGATTAAAAGGGCTGTAATTTTTTTTTTTACACAGTTCATCACATGTTGATATGAACTACTATTTTGGCCACCAGGGGCAGCACCAGCAGTTGCAGTCTTATATCACCTTAATGGAACAGCTGGGATTATTTGAAGTATGAGGTACTTATTGATAGTCAGTGTATTACCTACAGTAGATGATAGCCAACACACCACCAGTTTGGACAAGCAGAGAGGAGTTCTGACACTAAACCATGAACTGCTGTGGACAGGGTCAGCAGAAAAACTTATTTCAGCCACTTAAAAAAAGGTCAACCCAACAAATCCGTATCAGTTTAAAGGAGCAATATGTCACAAGTGCGCTTGCACAAATGAGTACAGCAGTCCAAATTGTGAGTTGGAGCCGTAGCTCCAGCATAACGACTGAGTGATGTAGATTAGCTAAGGTTTTAGTGTTGCGACTTAAGTTGGAATATATGTTGCTTTTAAACATCTTCAGAATTTGATTTTCTTTTCAACATAGACAAGCCTAGCACGTAGCATATTTAAGAACAGGAAAGGAGACGGCTTACTGAGGTACCCAGCTTGCTCAACTCATGAAGCACAGACAAAAAGTGGCAGGACTTAGGAAGGATCAGTTGCACAGGGTACAATTATACAGTCAGATACACACTGCGTTTCATTAGTACTTCCATTTCCCTTCATCTACTCATCCCCAGCCGTTGGTGTGGCGTAACGTTATAGCATTTGCAGGATTATACTTCTTTTTACAAATCATCACAAATACCTGCAGTCTCATTTCAATGAGACAAAAGCATCTTCTGCACTTGGTAATAAGCTGCATCAGTTTCTGACTGAGAAATGTCTTTGTGATCTGTGTCATGGCTATTAGAATTATTATTGCTGTAGGTTTATGGTACCTTGCAAAACAGCAAGTAAAACACATGCAGGAAATGTTGATTAATATGCATTGAAACTGGTAAATAAATAAATATTTTTTTTGCACCGCATGTATGACATTAACGCATTATACACCTCACAGTGACCACTGGTGTTGACTCGCTCCCTCAGCCCTCCAAGGGCCAATCTCACCAGGTTCACTTCAGTTTTTCAAACAAATGGAACAACACTTTTACGACGGCAGCGGGGATTCCCCCGAGGGTAAGCACAGAGGAGAAGTAAACATGGGCATGTTGAACAGCTAATGAAACACAGCGTCAGTCTCTGCATTTAACCCATCCTAGTATCGGGGGAGTGGACAGCCGTTACACAGGGTCCGGGGTCCAACTCCAGTTGTAAGCCAGCACCTTGGCCAGGGGTACTGACATGAGAATTGACTGCTTTTGATGGTGGGGGGGACACCGAAGCAAACCCACACAAGCAACAGGGAGAACATGTAGTCTACACAGAAAGACCCTGTCCAAACCAGGAGTCAAACTCATGACATTCTTACGGTGCACTAAAAGTGGTAACCACAAAAAGATAGAGATCTGCTCACCAAAAAGCTTCTGTTTAAAGGGACATTTATGTACTGCTGTGTGACAGTTCAAGCACAAAGCTCCCTCAGTCTGCAGTCTCTTGGATATCTCTTTTTCAGCTCTACCATCCATTTCATCCACTGCGCTGAAGTCCAGAGCTAAGACAAGACTGTCCTCTTGCAATGTGTCTGACCTCTAGATGCACTGAAGTCAACTCAGAAGCACAGGTCTCATTTCTTGTGCCTGACAACTCCTCAGCAAGGCAAAGTGATTAGCAAAGGTCAACTGGTTCTCAGGTGTTTTTCTCCACTTAACAACTTTCTTACATGACTATGCACACTTGATCGTAGAGGCTTCTTATCTATATGCCTTTGTAATTACCGTCTTGTCATATGGGAGGTGTCCAGCCAGCGAAATGTAGTTTGGTTCTCCCACCATGATCTATGTGTTTAGGTTAAGCCTTTCTTAATGTATTATGGAGACCTTGAGTGGAAAATTGCTTTGTCAGTAACTGTTTGCCCTTTGTTGAGAACTGTATTTCAAACCGCAGTTCCACATGAGTGAAATTGCTGCCGCTGCCCACACATGAATCAATATTACAGCATGACTGTAATCACAAATCCCAATATTTTCAGTTACCAGACAAAGATTGGAAATATTGAATGAGTAATCTCAATTTTCTCAGTTGGCATTCAGCGCAGTGGCACAGGAGAGGGTGGCTTTCTGAGTCGCACAAGTATAATTTAAATATTATAACGGCAGCAAACAGGAGCCGAGCAGTTGTCGTTTTTATTACTCTGGTATAAAGCATTGAAATTGGATGTCTGTTAAGTCATTTATCTGGTTTACACACCTCCTGCCTTTGCTACAGGAGATCGTACCGGTAAAATATTTGTTCAGTCATTGCATATTAACCACAAACCCTCAGTCAAATTGTCTTCCTCGAGGGGGTTTGGGTCTTCACTAATCATTGCTTTTTTATGGCTCTTGCTCTCCAGACAGCCTTTTGCTTGAGGCACTTTTAACACGGCACATATAGACGGAGATATCTCATTTCATATCATTAATTACTAAATGGATTAAAGGTGGTATTCTACTGCCAATGCCTGCCAGTCAATCACTGCTCACCCTGACATTAAGTGCAGTCTAATTGGTGCTTGCAGATACTGGATAAGAATGAGTCTACAGTTGAGCATAATCCTCTGCTTTTCCCCGGTGCCTCCAGTCATCTGTGGTTGACATTTCTCCATTAACCTTCTTAGTTTACTTTACTCCTCTCTGCTGCACTTGCATCACATGCTAATTCACCAAGGATCCACAAAAGAGAAGTGGCAAAAAAGGACACATTATGTCCATGAAAGGATGCACACCTGGGACCCAGCATGACAGGAGGCTGGACCTCTGGACACGTCCTCCAGTTGAAGCAGCCCCCACCGTTGGCTGTCATCGTCTGAAGCCATGCCAGAATCGCTGCAGGAGCTCTGTAACTTTGCTTACCGCAGGGGTCGAGCACGGGCAGGCACGCATATAGGCTCTCCACATCACATGGACATTTCGAGTGGAGAAAGCGGAGAGGTCAAAGAGTCCGCCCAGAGAGAAGTGGGCCAGATAGAGGCGCAATAGAGGACTGAGAGAGCGGGAAGTGAGGCAAGTGAGGAAGGGAAAAAGGAAGTCGGGAGGGGGGGTTGTGAAGAACAGAGAAAGAGTCTTTTATTCTGAAACAGTACAAAAATACTTCATGTAAATTTCAAAGACTACAATGATCTAAAAGTGGTACGGTACTATCGTTGCCTTATAATGCAGCTGGAGGAGGGAGAGTACTTGACTATTTAAAGATGGTATATTTTTCTAATATGTCACTTTCAACTGTACGTATTCTTGTTGAAGGGATAGTCTGAATTATTTGAAATGAGATTGTATGAGGCACTTTTTGATGGTCAGTGCATTACCTAGTGTGCACAGGGTCAGCAGCAAAACTTATTTTAGCCACCTAAAAAACAAACAAAATAACAACAACAAAACAAAAAAAAATCAGTTTAAGTACAGACTATATTTTTTTAATATACTAAATTTTGCAAACAACCATTTTCTGATGAGAAACAGTCATTATATGAGCCAAATATCACTCTCTCCAAACCAACCAGACTCCATTGGTGAAATAAATAATGTATAGATATTTTAAGCTATGCCACTAGAAACTAGCCAACAGCATATACAGTAAAATAGGGTTACTTATAAGACAAAGTCTGATAAGTTCAGAAAATTATATCACTTTACTGTAATGTAGCCTTTAAAACCAGGAAAAAAAACACTTTTGTCATATCACGATATGACGATATCCAAAATCTAAGTAGTATTCGGTTTGTATTAACAGCGTACCAGGGCAAACATCATTTCCCATCATGCCTGGACTGAGTAGTCTGGAGAGTTAGCTGTTTTATAGTCTGTGCTGCCTGTTGCCAATTTCACTCTGCCAGCTGACGACCCTAAGGTTGGGAAACACTGGACTAAAAGATTAATGAATTAATCAAAAAAGGTAGATAGATGCATTATAATTAAAATTGATGTTGTTTGCAGCCCTAAAATGTGTATATTTACCCATGAAATCAGTTGTATGAAGAGTCACATTTTGCTGGCCTGATATTATCATTCTAGTTACTTCACATCATATAGGCTCTGACTGAAAAATCTTAGTCATGTATTATTCAACTGAATCAATTTAAGAGCAAAACTGAATGAGCATCTCAGGCTGAGAGATTTAAAAAAAAAAAAACTTTGATAAAGCAATGTGCAGTCCAGTCTTACAAGTTATGGGTAAAACATATTTCCAGCATAGAAAATTAAAGGGATGGTTCAGACTTTTTTCAAGTGGAGTTGACAAGCCAGAGAGGAGCACCAGCATGGAAGCTAAGCAATGTTCTGCTGTGCAGAGTCAGCAGCAAAAATTTTTTTTAGCCAGCTAATAAAAGGCCTACCAGTTTAAGTGTATACTATATTTAGAATATTTTCATAGCTTTACCTTACCCTTCAGACAGCCTTTTCTGATTGGAAAAACAGTCATTTTAACTCGCAGAACATGAGAGCTGCTGGTCTACCACTTCCTCGATCTGATAGTCTGTGTTCTTGTGTGACTCTGATGTTTTAATTGGACAGTTTGTGAGCGAGTATTTTCAGAGCAGTGGGCTTTTGATTTCAGGATAACAGGCTTAGCTTTGCATTGGCAGACAACTGACAGTTATAAACAGCTTGTTTACTTGCAATCATCATCACTTGTTTTTGTCAAATTGCAAGTCTGAGCCTGTCTTGCGCTCCTGCAGTGTTCCTGCATCCTGTCTGAGCTTTCTCGAGTCTGGGGAGGAGAGGGCGGGGGAAAACAACTCACTGTTTATCATACTGTCTATAGTTTTAACTCACTATTTGGACTGATTGACTCATTTTTTAAAAATTGTTCCAGATTTGTTTTCTGCCAGCCAACTATTCAATTCATTTGTAAATCATTACAGACTTTTCATTACATGTTTTGGTGCTAGAAATTAATGGTCAGATGCAGCAATTCTCAGTCACCTCTGGCAGTTTATCCACCGAGGTTAAAGGTGAACTGTGTTATTATGACTGCCAGCGCCAAAGTTGTCTAAGTATTTCACATTGTGTGCTCGGTGTGGGTAAACTATGAAATGAAAGCTGGTTTTTAGACCCAAGCAAAATGACTGTGCTTGAAAACAGGCCCCATATGGAAACAATTTCCAACCTACATTAGTGCTGTTCAGACTGGTTACCACAACGGATACCATGGCTGCCTTGGAGGGCTACTCAAGGACCAAAGTGATGAACGATTGCTTCATCTGAAATCAGCCAACCCAAAGTAAAGTTATTGCACTTCAGCTCACCCTGCATAAAAATAAACACGAAAGAGAAATACCGTTTAAGAACACAAACACGGCAGCTGAGTGACCTGCTGGCTTTGATCAATGTTTGAGATTTCTGTGGTTCATTTCTGCTGAAATCATTTCCATGGTGAAAATCAAAATTGTCAACAGTATCGGCCATGTAGTCATTAGGAAAACGTATGAAACACTGCGGGCTGCCCAGTAACATCACATTCATCCTCAGGGAGCGACGTTCAAGACCTCAAATGGCGCCATGCAAATCTTGCAGCGTGGCTTGAGCCACTGAAACAGAACGTGAAGAAGTGAGTTGTGAAAATGGAAGCTTCGGCATAACAGGAAGGAAAGTAACACCACAGTAACACCATGTGTTTGAGGACCTGGTGAAATATACCAGGTGTGATAGTTAAAGTGAGTTTCTTTGTGTTGACAGTCTTGCCGGGAGGTGAAAAATTAAAAAAAAAGACGAAAATCCTACAGTCATAACCGTCAGAGCGGAGAATTAAGAACTTGAGTCTTCTGCAAACTGAAAAATGTAAGAAGACTGATGGAGAGTTGAACCAACATTATCACTGTCTCTGGAAATACTGAGCTGATTTGTTAACGTAGACTGAGTCTCATTTTGAATGTTTTTCCAACCCCAACAAGAGATTTATGTGTTTTTATCCATGAGATTGACATTTGCTGTGTTTAATGAAATGTCTCAACAACTATTGGATGAAATCTGGTGAACGCATTCATGTCTCCCCAAGGATGAATTGTAATCTGTTATGATGCCTGATCCTCAGCTGCACTTTGTGTTTAGTGCTAATTAGCAAATGTTAGCATGCTGACACACTAATGGATAAAATTTATACCTGCTGCACCCCATATTGAAAAACTGTGAAAGCTACAGAAACATCCATCGATCAATCTGATAACTCATCTGATCTGATAACTAATGACGATGTCCTAACCTGCTGTCTGTCAACGAACAGGATGAGTGACATGTCGCTCGAACAAACACTTGCCCTGGCTCTATTTTTGCCAAGTTTTGCACACTTGCTTCACCTCCAAACTATTTTCTGAGTCCCTGACATCCATTTCCCCGCCAGTCAGCAGTCAACATTGACAATACCAAACTAATTTTACAAGGCTGAGAAGTGAGAAGTGAGTGAGATTGTCACTCAAATGCTCAGTTGTAGCCAGCCATATTTAAGCTTGCGTGAACAGCAAACTAGTATCTCATCATCAATTGAGTTTGTTAATAAACTGGTTGATGAGGGATGTTTAAATATTTGTAACAGATCAGCATTTTGAACCAAAAAACTGTGCCAGTACACTATTAGACTCAAAATCCTAAAAGTTGTATATATTTATATTTCCAAAATGTAAAGATCAGTTTAAAGGATGAAGTTAGGAAGGAAAACGTAGAGCTGTTGGGTGTTACAAGTAAGTAAACCACCCCACAACCATAACAAGACTGACTTAAGAAAATTGTGTTAGTTATGAATGAAAAATTTAGAAACTGGTACTCATCTGCAGAGGGAGAGACCACAAGTGTCTCTATCTGACACAGCCAGAGAGTTTTTAAACACAAGATTAATGCTGTGAAAGTTCTGCTGTTTTGGGTAGGTTTAGACACAAAAACTGCTTGGTTAGGTTTAGGACAAAACCACGTTTGAAGTGTCAGTGGGCTTGTTGGAGATGAACTGTGCCTTGTGTGTAGACAAGAGCAGGTGGCCACAGCAAGAGGTGATGACAAAAAGCCGCAGTCGGACAGTTTCCAACAGACTTCAGAGAATATATTAATAGAAATATTTACATCCTGTTTGATCATCTGTAGGGTACATGTAGTCTGCGGACCACATTCAGACACTGTAGTTAAAGCTGAAGAAATAAAGCATGCGTTCTTGATCGCTGATGAAGTTGAACCAGTGAGATCCCCTACTGTTACACGATCTGCTTTTTATGTCTGCCTTGTAAAGCACTTTGTAAGTGCTCATGGTACATGAATAACATTTATCATTATTATCAACCATACAAGATCCTTCTTAACAGATTAAACATTCCTTGCACAAAGTTAAGACTAATTTATATATATATGGAAAATTACAACTTTCTACAACAGCAGGGGGTTTCATAGTTGATGGAGAGCAAATGCGCTGCCTGGCTTTAAAAACTGCAACTGCCTTGATCTCACGAGGTTGTCGTTACCCACGTGTGAATAACATCAGAGCAACTCTGGATTGTATGACTTTCACAACATGAAAGTCACATGTCACTGATGCGACTCACAACACAAAAGTCACATTACAAAGGTCATGTGAGCCACATAAGGTTATCTACCTCACAACTTTACTTTTACTTTGTTTTGGTTCCACATGGCACATGAACCCTGTTCTCCCAGGTGAAAGTCTTCTGTTTGTTAGACCCATGAATTTGTCACACATGGCTGCAGGAACGCTTCATCTAAAGATTTGGAGTCTTGCCTATGTTTTTTTTTCCATGTGAGGTACATAGTTTTCAGCAAAAATACACAGTGATAGTCATATTGACATTACATCATGAACATGACACTTGTCACCACAGTTTCATTGTCTATATCTGTAGAATACGTCACAAACGTTTAAAAAAAAAAGAGTGCAGGGCAGTAGTTTTCTTTTTCCTTTTCTATGTTCTTTTTCTCCCTCCCTCTCCCTCTGAGTTAGGGGAGAAATCACTGATTGCCTTCTTCATGCAGCTATTTTCTTCTTTTTAAAATTCTTCTGCAACTCAGTGTATAAAGATAGCGCTTTCAGCAGCTGCCCAGCAACAGAAACGCAGCCTGTATGGACACCACAGACATTCAGGCTGCAGTGTTTCAGGGACATATCGATCACACACAGGTACACGCAGCTCGTGTGAACCAGCTGTTACCTACTAATGTGCACTTGAACAGCAATGCAAACACTTAGCTTAAAATATGAACATAACACATGATCTGAACTGAGCTAAATTATTCGAATCAGCAAGTAATCTGTGATTTCCACTTCTACAAATGAGAGCTGAGCAAATATTGTTGACGCTAAAAATACTGAGCTGGTTCAAGTATTTTGTGTCTGAATCTTAGTTTCAAA
>JAJHUR010090579.1:2772-13128 GCA_027495735.1 Lutjanus campechanus
TAACCCAGTTAGCTTTTCACTTGGCAAGGCTAATTTCTTCCCAGGCTAATTACTGAAACAAGTCTTTACAGACATCACAGCGGTACGAGAAGCATACCAAACATTGACAAGACAGTGCAACATCATAAACAGCCAGAGGGGAACCCTGAGGGGCTTCTGGGCCAAACATGTAAGTATTTCAAATATTTTATTTAAATATATTTTATTTCTTTCATTTAATTATTACGCTATTCTCATCTAATTCTATTTTTCTATCAAGTTTGTGTCAGAAATGAAAGGGTTACTGTCCTGAAAACAGTAAAATAGAGTTATCAAATCAGATTTTTTGTTGTTGTTGTCGTTTCTAGGCGGAGAAAGGTCAAAGTTAGCTCACTCATTGGTTAGGACTTCATCACCCCCACAGAAGGCCACAAACTGTGTGTTTGTTGTATTAGAAACTGACAGGTGAATTAACCAATCACATTTCAATTTAAAGTGGGTGGGACCAAAAATCATCTCCATAGGCCTTTCTAAAGGCCCGTCTTGCTTGCTTGCTTGCTTGCAGTCTAGAGACAAAGCAGCTAGACCGATGGTGTTGCCAAGAGGCTAGCTTGATAGCGCTGCCTTATTCTAGCGGCGGAGGATCTGCAAAGGACTGTATTAATTAGGAGACTGAAATTGCGTTTTTCCCCCCTGAGTCTGACACTTGAATCTTCTGCATTAAAGCTACTTCCAACAGTACAGCACAATAGAAAGAGCTGTGTTGGCAGAAAGAAATAATATTACTGTGGATATTTGCTACATGTAACTGTGTGTATGGTACTGAAATAGAGAAATAAGAACGATAAAAGAAGCTCAGAATGATTCATATAGGCTATTACAGCTCTTACTATCAAACCCAAACTTAATTTGAACTTATAATAACAAATGGATGGCAACAGAGTAAATTGCTATTATCCACTAATCAATGCAAGTGTCAGTATAGAAAACTCTAATTATATGGTGTTTGCTGCCCTCTACTGGGTTTTGACATGCGACATCTACATACCACAGACACCTGCTGCTGTCACAAGCTGCCTGGATGCCTGCCGTTTATTCGGGCAAATTTTTTTGTCCTTTTCCTGCATTTTTGTGTCTGGCTGAGTTTTGGACAAACTTAAGTCCCAGCTCTAATAGTCACGGTTCAACACTGTAAAAGACAATGACAGTGTTGCGTTATTGTGCTACATGGGCCTGAAAGCACTGCAGTCTGCACCACTAAGAAGGCAGAAACACAGAGGAAGTGGAGACAGGAAGTAGAAGTACATACTTTAAAAAAAAAAAAGTCTTGGAATAAAATTGTTTGAACATTAAATATTCTGTTTCTTTCAGGGGGGCAAGTGGTCCAGTGAAACAATGGTAGGAGAGACACTAAATGGTAACACACAAACTATAATAAAACCTATGAATATAACACATTCTATAACACAGTCTATCGCAACACTACAGCTAAAGCCTTGAAATTGCAGAAGTTCCACACATGCACAGATGATATTCTGTAGCTTGTTGTAGTTGCTTGTCAATAGCTTGCCTAGTGGCTTCACAGACAGGTCAATGCGATCATCGCAAATTTGAGGTACACGGATGTCTGCACAGAGCACCTCTGATTACAAATTTCATGCAGACACTGCATACACATTGATGTGGAAAGTATAACACAGATTCAAGGGCAGAACAGACCTTTTTTCACTGCGGACATTTAGATTTGTCATCAAATGTCCAGCTAAGCAATTGCAGTGAGCAAGCATGCTCAGCATCAGGACCCTGGAACCTGTGCACCTAAATGGACTGCAGTCACTTTTTAATGTTCTCAATAATGCCTGGGGTTTTCCTGCTATGAGAGCCGAAAATGTCTGCTGTGAAATAATATCCGAAAGGCAGAGCTGAAATACATTAATAACCACACAGGCAGCTCAAAAATCTCTAAAGTTGAAATTATTGTGGAACTAGTTTGAAATAGCAACACATGTTTGGGAGAAATGCAATTAGCAAAACATTCAGTGTTGTGCTGTTAGTAACCGCTCGCGTTGTCATGGAAGTTCTGTAAAAAATAAAAAAAAGTTCAGACATGTAGTTCTCACGAAGAATGGTAAAGAATGCAATGTGTGACCCCGACCTTGCTTTTCTCACAACAACAAATTGCAAATTGTTTGCCACAAGGAAAACTAAATCTTCCCACCTGTAGCCTACTAACACAGCTGTTCCTGTGAGACACTGATTGGAGGCTTGGTTTCACTTGCAGTAAAATTAGGCAATCCAGCAATCGATGTGCACTCTAAAATGTAAATTTGCCAAGTCGTCTCTCTCTCTATCTCTCTGTGGCGGTGAGAAGCAGCAATCGGAAACAAGCACGAGTCTGTACAGCAATTATTGCTGATTGCTGATGGACTCTTGATTTGCCTTATAATTAGAAAAGCAGAGAGCACCACTTGTCAATGTGAATATTTACTGAAAGTTGATACTCAAATTAAGTCCCAATGCTCCAATATCTGCTGTTGATTTGACATTTTAATTAAAGGTGGTGATAAAAGTATGCAGCATTTAAGGATTTATGGCACTTTATTCCAGTGTCATCTCTCTTATAGAGGGGTATTTGCTATCCTGACAGGTCGGCAATGCTTTGGATGAACATGTTATTAACATCCATAAAGCTCTGTCAGAGACACAGATAACTGAATTTAAACTGCTTGACAAAGAGTTACTTCAGTGGGAAAAAAAATGTGCTTGCACTGCTGACTTGTGGTTGGATGAGCAAGTGCAACTTTCAGCAAGCTTTGCAGTTCAGCAATTACCAACACACTATTATGAAAAACTACGTCACGGCCTGGTGGGTGAGGTCAAACGTACACAAGAACTTACAAAGAGACATTTGCGCATCCATGTGAAATAGCCGTGTGCTGGGAGCTTGCTGACATTAGTGATTACGGGCAGGGCTAGCTGTAGGACTGCTAGCTCGCAATAACTCCCTTCTCTTTATTTTTTTTCTCAACTGTTCTGTTTACTCTCCCCAGGCATTTTGTTAATCATTGCAAACCATTATTGAAGCTATCTAAGCTAACAATCTCGCTGACTGTCACTTAGCAAACAAGTAAGCTTGTTAGTCACTGAGCAAGTTCACACATATTGTTCAAAAGATGTATTTGCTATATTAAATGACTGCAGTCTCACAGCTGTCTGCAAAGCATTGCTCTTTTAAGTTTTACTTTTAAGTAAAAAGTGAATCGTGCAACACAGCTAATAAGCCATGATAGCTTCCTCTGCTTTAGACTTGAGGTCATGCTGTTGCACTCTTACTCTTACCCTTCAAGTTATGCCGATACCAATAGCATTTTTAGTTTTCATTCAATGTTGGTTTTTTTTTGAAGGTCCTTCTGTATGAAGACTGCCGTGATTAGCACTGAGCAAAACCATATAAATTGTATTTTCTTTCTAGATCTGGATGCCAAAATGATTGAATGCAAGTATGACCAGACAAGTTTTGGCAATAAGCTAGCCTACCCTTCTGGAATTATGGAATTGCAATAGCAGTAATTTTGATCAAAAGTGAGAATATAACCACTGTTGCCTGTCAGTGTCAATATTTTGACAAAGAACATGTGCTAATTATAGCTGCAAATTCATACATTTTAAAGTTTTGAAAGATTGCGTGCTCCCCCTCTTTCTGCATCACATTGATTTGGTTCACTGCCTACCTACAGTATAGCCATGGGTCTCTTTTTACTGCCACAATATCTAATATATAAATTATTAAGCAATTAGCAACAAATCAGTAATTTTTCAGACCATCAGCAGGAAAGTAAGAAATGTACACAAATGTATGATATTATCATTTATACCCGTGCTGTAATCTTAGTCAGCACTCACATGGCAGCAGCACAGCATCTCTCCATCTCCCCTCACACTTTCTGCTTGAAACGATAAGTCTTGACTGTGCTTATAGGGACACACTGTGTCTCTGTCACTCAGAGACTGTGCAAAAACAGACTGGGACATGTTTATTGTCCCCACCAACTGTGGCATGACATATCCGCCCTTGGTTGTACTGAATAGCAGCACAGCTATAATTATCTTCAGCACTCTGCCTTCAACCAAGTCATCGTTGGCATCAGCATTTAGGTCCAAGCAGCACTGTGTGTGGTGCAGCCTCCAAAAGCCTTTTGTGTGGCTGTAGACTCCTGGAATCATTCTTAAAGAAATGTGGCAGCCCAATAAGAGACTTCAGTTTAGCATGGTTTGGTGTAAACCTTATCAGGGAGCCCTCCTAATGCTGCTGCTCCCTGCTCCTCTCAACAGAAATAATGTTCTTCATGAAGACATGAGGTCTCCTCCTTAAAAAGTTTAGAGCTGTGATTAAACTTGAACCAAACTACATGGATGAAGAAAGCTTGTGCTTCTGATCAGGCTTCACTTTGATGAATAAAAGAAAAACCTTGAGGAGCCTATAGGAGTTTAATGCCACACATATCTGCGCACAGAGGAGATCTTGGTGCGGCATGTACACACGGATACGGTTCATACCAAAAGATTTAAGTTACAATACACTCTTAGAAAAAAAAAGGGTTCCAAAAGGGTTTTTCATGAAGAGCTGAGGTTCTACCCAGAATCAGTTGCTTTGGAAGAACCCTCGAAAAAAGTTTTTTTGTAAGATTAAGGGTTTCGTTCAGAACCCTTGTCTTCCAAAGAACCCCCTTTTGAGAGAAATTGCTCTTCAAAGATTATTGAAATCCTTTCATCAAGGGTTCTTTGTATCATAATATAAAAGGGTTCTTGGTAGAACCTCCTGGGTGGGTTCTAGGTAAAATGCTCGTAATTTTAAAGGGTTCTCATTAACCCAGTGCGTGGGATGGGGATAAAAACCTTGTCATATAAAAGGGCTCTCTGTAGAACCTGGGAGTGAGTTCTTGATAAAACCCTTGTAGTATAAAAGGGTTCTCAGTTAAGAACTTGGGTGGGTTCTAGATAAAACACGAGTAATATGAAAGTTTCTCAGTGGACCCCCTGGTGGTTTGTAGATAAAATCCTTGTAATACAAAAAAGGTAGAACCTCCTGGGTTGGTCCTAAATAAAACATGGTGGGTTCTAGATTAAACCCCTGGACTATAAAAAGGGTCTCAGTTGAACCGCCAGGATGGGTTCTTGTTAGCATCTACTGTATGGAAGGTGGAAAGATTCTGGATAGAACCCCCAGAGAGGGGTGTTCTGGGTGGAACCATTATACCATAGAAGGTCCTCTGCAGGACCTCTCATTGGGGATTCTGGGTGAAACCTTTCACAGATGGTTCTAGGTATAAGCCTTTATGTTGGGTTCTAGGTAGAACTTCCTGAAAGGGTTCTAAATGAAACCCTTATAAAAGGTTACTACCAGGAACCAAAACAAGTTTTCCTATGGGCACAAGCCTAAGAACCCTTTATGGTTCTGGTTAGCACCTTCATTTCTAAGGATGCAGAAACACTCAGTTTTATACAGTATGTCTCATGTCATAAAGAATCATGTATTATCAGGACACGAGACAGGAGGGCGCCGCATTACATAAGAAACCATGTCACTGTCACAGAGGCTGTTAGGACTTTATTACTCAAGATATTTGTGGACCAGGCAGGCTGGCACTCCGGAGACAAAACATGAAACTTTTTCATCTGAAGGGCACTGAGGCCTTTCAGGTCAACACATGCCAAGCTTAATTATATATCAGGCACTTATTAAAGCTATTAAAAGTTGTCCTTGCTCATTAATTCTCAAACATACATAAACGCATGACAGTTTTGACACACACACACACTAAAGCCAATCTCAAACCAGTATCCACCAAGACCATGATATAAATAACACTGATAAATGATTGTCGTGGTTGCTGATATCTTGACAGTGTTGTCAAGTTACCAGCCTTCACACATAAGTTGATAAATACACCCTAACACACACACACTTTGCCTGTTCATGCAGACTATCTGATTCTGCAGTGATGAATTGCTGCTCTCGAGCGTGCAGCGTGTCTGCAAGTTGTTTCTGATACTGCTGGGAAAAATAACAGGAGAGATTGCAGTCTGATACATGGAGGAGGCATCTTGTTTAAACGCAAACATCACCGCTGCTGTAAACCAGTGCGTGCATCATGTAGGAGTTAACATGCCTGACAGGTCGACGTCTTTTTTAACTGAACGGGCTTATCTTTAAAATATAGGACATGACAGCAGCACTGTTTCTGTATCATCAGGAGGCCGACACAATGTCCGGGTATCAAATTGGGTCAGCCAAAATCGGTTGATACCTCCCATCAAAAGTACTAACACATTTGCTCTAAGCCATTTTCCCAGAGCTGAATGTTTGGAGCTCCAGCAGGGATGCAGCCAGCATCAGGCCGCTGAAAAATAGAAGAAATGAGCCGTAGAAATGGAGCATTTATACTTGTGCCGACATGCTTGGAGAAGTTTGAGAGGGGATATTTGTTCGCTTTAGGAAGATCTCTGTGACTCTTCTGACAGAGGCCGACAACAGAGCGGTTCATGTAAGGATTTTCTTAGAAAAAGTCGATGCCCAAGAGGTGTGAAACCTTCTGTCAATATGATCAAAAGCGCTGGATTGAAAGATATAGACAGAGGCAGGCAGGGAGAACGGGAGGCGAGGTCTAAATGAAAAAAGCCGGCGAGTCATTCTCTAATGATCCCAGCTGGAACCTTGTGGGGGTCCATCTTTTATACTGATGACCCACCAAGTGACCGAGCAATACCCTTTCTGCTGCGTGGAAGGCAGAGAAAAACAAAACTAGTGACCACACAACAACCCAGTCCCACCTACCTGCATTCCAACTTTAACATATTTCTCAGTTGAGGTGTTTCAGTGGTCACACTGGCGATACGTAGAGCAATAGGAAATGAGCTTTTCATGAGAGAGAGCCTTAGAAATGGCTTTGCTTTGCCAAAAATGACTCATTTGTTAATTAAGCAATACATCACGACAGGCCGTGATATACGCTCATTACGGCGTTCTTCGGCCCAACGCGCAGCCCCCTTAGCGTGGTATAATGAGCGTATATCATGGACTGGAGTGATGTATTGCTTTTATAAAACGGTTACCAATAATGGCAATATGAAAGAGGAATATACAATAATTTTCATGTAGTTTTTAATTAAACAGAAATACATATTATCTAATAAAACAGTCCCACCTCTCCGCACGTTAGCTCTGCATGTCGTCTATTCCTCGCCTTTTTTTCGGGAGAAAGTCACTGCTCAATCAACTCTACCATTGTTAACCCTATCTGGAGGTGAAAGTTAACCTTAAACATGTGAATTCAACTAATTTAGTCTATTTGTTAACGTTGTCAAAACACCGCAGCAACTTTTTACTGTAACAGTTTGTTGTCATGGATACATTGTTGCTTCTCTGACAATCATGCGAGTCCTGAGTGGAGCAAAAAGTAAACAGTTATTTAAATTTTTGAGTAACTTAAAATGTCATTATGTATTTGTTTTATAGTGCTTATTCAGTCACGACACTTAGTAGTTGCTGTCATTCACCAAATAAGTTTTACATATACAAGCTTATAGTTTCTAAATTAAGTTTAAATAAGGATTAACTGGCCATTTCATGTTCAAGAATGCACAAGGAGTGTCTGCCTGGAATTCTGGGTTATTGCAGTTATGGACACCTGCGATACTACCGTGAGGGGAAAATCAACAGAAAGTTAGCAAGTGAAATGTCATGACATCAAGTAAGTGAGAAACAAGCAACATACAAACACAAAAGTAAGTTCGAGAAGACCGAATTGAAAGAAGCGTCAGAGAAAGAAAAAGCAGCTTCCAAAAATAGTTTTGTCAGAAAGTTTCAGAAAGCAGAAAGTTATTTATTATTTTATTTGACAAATGATCAACCGACAGGCTTAAGTTTTTATTAATTTGCTAATGCCAACATGTAGACATGAAAATTGTTTTTAATGTGAAGGTGCACTGACACCTGTTAGTTTTCATCTGTGTGCAGGTGCACCATCACCAGTTTTTATATATGAGAAGGTGCTCCGACAGTGAATCTGTTATGACGCTCCAACACCAGATTTTGTCAGGGAGGCTAGTTCATCACTATCTTGTCCTATTATGACGCCTCCTCTATATCACTGCAGTGCATTTCACTGTTGTTGGTCGTTTCACTTCTTTCATTCACTGACATAACGTCATATTACGTCTGATTGCGATGAGCAGGCCCCAGTTTGATAATCTTGCATTCGGGCCCACTGCTGACTCGTTATGCCACTGGTGACGGTGATGGGGACTCTTCTGCTGAGGCCGCCATGCTGCAACACCATATTTCTATAGAAGCTCAAAATGTACAAACCAAACACCAAATACAGCCTTTCACGTTTTGCACAACTTTTGCAGCAAGATTGAAATGAGGTGTTTGCAATTTGCAAGCTCACCTCTAGTTGCCACTAAATCCTACACCAAGTCCTTTAAAGATCCGATTACAGTTTGCCTGCAGCCTGAACAAAGCTTTATCTCCTAGATCAGCCAGTCACAAACTTAAGAATATCACAGCCCAATTTGAAATCTGAAAATCTCCTGCAGCCCACCCAAACCTTTAATCACAAGTCTGATCAACACGTCAGATAAATGAAGAACAACACATAAATTAAATCCTATGACTTTGTTGTATTAGTTCAGATTTCTCTTTTTCTTTTTTAATTAATCATAATATTTTATGGTGATTTCAAACATTTATTTATTTTTCACTGCTCTCAAGGCCCATCAAGATGATAGAACTATTCCATCTAATATTCAAACCTTTTCTTTTTTTCTTCTTTTCAATCCAAATGACCCCCATTTTCTTTTGTATCTTTGTCCCATTCAGTCCGTCTGGTGACATTTAGAAAACTGAAAAATGAAATTTAAAAGAAGAGGACGAGGTAAGAAGAAAATCACCTTGGTGATTGGTAAATTATAACAGCGAGACAGTAAATCTCTGCTTCGTCCATGGGCGCTAATGAGGAAGATCAAAAGATCGTCCGGCAGCATTAAGAGCAAAGAGAAGATGAAACCAACTTGATTAAAGTCCTGATTATCAGGCGGGCCAGATTACAACATACACAAATGAAGTATTTCACTTTCACAGCTCGATGTGTACACAAATATTTGAGCACTTTCTCTCTTCTGGAAGATCTCCGGCATACAGATTACGCTCATCACATTTAGGCACATTTCCCCAAGCCTCCTGTGCTCCATTATTCCTCACTTGCTTCAAGCTGTTATTTTCAGTCGCCCCCTTGCCAGAATTCTAATGATAAAATAGCAGAACTGCAGATACCGCTGCTCCACAATCACTCCGAGGTATTAGCACCACCGGTGAGCGAACCGGTGGTCAAGGGCTGTCACCTGCAAATTCTTCCCACAATTGACATCCCATTCCTTCTTGGGGCGTTAAAAAGGCACTTTAACCAGACCTGCTGAACTGTAAAGGAATATAAATGAAACTACAACGCCAACTCAAGCCCGCTGCTATTCTCACCATCTACTGCTGCTGTGTGTGAATTAATATTCTGATGAAGAAGCCATTTTCAATTACTGAGAGGGGTTTCTTCTGTAACTGAGGCCAGCTGAAGTTAATAAATGTAATGCCTCAAGTCCACAATGATGCAGATTGAATATTTTGGTCACAGAACCGCTACAGACTCCACGAGCGGGGGGCCCCTCTGTTCCTCACAAATGTATGGTATCTGGTATGAGGGGCCAATCATTTCCGCTCAAACGGTTATGCATTGGAAATAAATTGCTGTGGCTCACGTCGCTGCATTGTTGGCGGTTTAAAACAATAAGCAGCCATCAGACAGAGCTCTCTGTAAGAAGAGTGCACTCTGTGCGTCCCTCGTGTCAAAGCAAACACGGAGCTTATCCAATTCCAGCCATTAAAGGGGATTATTTGAAGTGGGGTTGTATGGGGTACTTATCCATAGTCAGCATGTTATCTAGATGGCGGCTGACAGGCCCACAGTTTGGAGAAGCAGCAGGAGTAACCGGTGTAGGAGGCTAAACAACGTACTGCTGTGCGTTCAGAAACAAAAGGTATTTTAAACACCTTAAAAAAAAAAAGTTTAGGCTATATTTAGAATATCTTTGCCATTTTACCTTGCCATTGGACAGCCTTTTACAGTGGGAATTTACTGTTAGGTAAGCTAAATATCACACTCTCCGAATCAACCAGACTCCATTCATAAAATTGGTTATTTTACTTCACAAAAAACAGGAGTTGCTGCTGCCTCAACCGGTTAGTGAGTTTGTGTCATTGTGTGACTTCTGTGATTTAAAAGTTTAATTCTGGTTCACTGAAGTCACCCAATAACACAAACAAAC
>JAJHUR010090580.1:11298-21527 GCA_027495735.1 Lutjanus campechanus
GGACAAGATCAAACAGTCTTTTAAACACATCTGATTCTACACTTCTCCCAAAGTTACATTCAGTTGACAACACAGACATTTAATTGACACATACATCTGGCCTCTAAGTTGTGGAGATCTTGTAACTCAATAAACTTGAGCAAAACGTTCCACATTTTAATTCTTAAAAGTGATCAAACTCAAATGACATTAATAAAATATCAAAACAACAGTAACAATTATTAGGTAAAGATGTATTCCTTGACTTTTCAAGTTTTTATGTTGAACGTATTAACATGTAAACAATTGGCAAAACCCATCAGATATGAAGCAACATTAGCATTCATCTGAAGTTAAAAATCCAGTATTTGTGCTTCTTTTTGCTCTAGTTTGGTCTCCACAAGGAAAATAACTGGTGCTTTAGCAGCTAAATGCTCCACTTTGTTCACCAGCTAGTCATTCAATGTGTCTGTCTGCAGTTTGGTGCTGGTCCTGTAGTGTGCAGTGGAATCTGTTGGGCCTTTTTGCCCCAAACAGGTGCATGCCTCTGTTGAGAGCAGTGAGATTGAACAAAACAGTAAAGTTGCACACTGGAAAACCAAAACAATGAGCTGAAAGATACTAAAACACCTTGTGTAGCTGGGGGAACAACACAGTCACATTACTGTACATATAGTAATTGGTAATTTCCATTAATTGTAAATTTTGATGTAGATTTAAAAGAGCCCTCTACCAATTTAGCATTACACTCCCATAACATTACCAGTCTTAGGATGTAAAGTTCGTTAAATTTTATCAAAACCATTGCAGCAGAACCAAAGATACCGTGTTTTTTATTCCACATGTCCATTTTCCTTGTCAGCCCCCCCGGCACCTACATTACCCATAATGCAACTCAACAGTGCACAATTTAGTTGGAGATGCGGTTGTGTTAGCAGCTAATGTAGTCTTGAGCCACTAGCAGCAGCCTCTAGCTCAAGCAGAGATGAGAAACAGGTTGCAGATCTAATAGGCATTCTTCTTTCTTATTATACGTGTCCACAAGATCCGTCATTTCCACGCTTCCTGTTCATTGTCTTTGTAAACATCCGTGCAATGCATCCTAGTAGCACCTTGGTGTGTTTTGAGAGACGCTTCTCATTTGCATAACGTTGAGGTCTATGCTACTTTATTCTAGTCTGACTCATCGTATGTACTCTGTGGGTATAAGCTTATTTCAAATGGCATCATGACATCACATATCTGCATTTTCAAAGTCCCCAGGAAAGAAAAACAACCTCCAAGATAGTATCCTCCACAATAAAAATGACAAATTAGCAAATTAGGTGTGAGCATGAACAAGCTTGCAGTTGCTGCCTTTTCTTTTGCAGTGATGTTGACATTTTAATGTCAGGGCTCATTTCTTGATGTGCAAATCCCCCCCAAGACTATTTTGCAGGGGCAATGTGGCTTCATCCTGGGCTTTGCACCACACAAGATGATTGTGATTGGTTTAAAGAAATATAAACAAGGCAGAGTGTATTTTTCCCCGACAGCACAATGCTAATGAAACACATTTCAATGAACTATTTTCATAATATAAGAGACATTTTTCTAACAACTTGCCATGTTGGTCCGGTTGGAAATGCAGGAACATACAGCCTATGAACGAGTGTTCGTCCAATTAGGTGTAGCCAGAAATGTTTGTGCAGTTGTGTGGATGTAGCCTGTGGTCGGTCAGGCATCCAATGCTGGGCAGTGGCACGACCCCTAATGTCCAAAAATGCCCCTGCGGACACATACCATAACTCCACACCCCTCGATTTTGGGCAACAGTGGTGCAGCCCTACAAACATGATTGTCTGTGCCTGAGTAGCTGAGTGATAAAGTTAAATCAGTGATATGTCCAGCCAAGGAGGAGTTTCCTAATTTGTTCGTCGCTCTTTCCAAATGAAATGAAATGAAAATGCCTTCACGTCCCAACTTGTTCAAACTGTGCGATTTTGCTATTTTTGAACATGGAAGTTTTAAATGGTTGTATCTGGCCATTGCATATGTATTAGATGCCTTGAAAAATACATTTCATCCTCACTTTGTCTCTTACAGCTGCATTCTGAAGAAGTGTCTGGCCGGTTTTCAATAGTTGTGCCACAGTTGCATTTGTAAGGTGGTCATAAAACTCAGTCCGAGCTGTCTTAAGTCAGTTTTTTTTCTTGTCTTGATGTTTTGATAAAATCAAACATGTTTAATGCATCGGAAGGTAGATGTGCTCTCTTCAGAGCACAATAGGAAGAGTAAACCATGTAGTTACTTTGGTAACAGCCATCGTGAGTTGGTAACGGTGGTATCATTTCAAACTTGCAGTCTGCAGCATATATGCAGTATTACACATATGCAGTATTACTCACAGCATTTAAAACTTTTCACACCAAACACTGTAATAGAAACTAGTTCTCAAATAATATAATAATTGGAACAGATCCACAGTCATTCTCTACATGTGAGGCTGACCACACGTTGTTCACTTTCGCTATTGTTTCTCCTTGTATGATCCTGTAGACGCAGCGCACCACGCTGCAGCCAGGGCTGCTCCTCTGAACGGTCTCTCTGGCAGACTTGACATATCGAGGTTGGCAGGTTTGTTTCCTCCCTCTTTCTCAGAGCCGGTCTTTGGTTGTGCCCCTCAGGCTGCGGCCCAGCACAAGGGTTCCTATTGTCAGGGCCTAATCCAGGGGCTACACAGCTTTAGCAACATGGTGGGATAAAAGCCCATCAAACCACTACTTTATGGGGGCAAATCTTTCCTAATCCCTCGCTTTATCTAAACAAAAGGAGAGAAACAAGAGGATAGAAAGAAATTGTGCAGACACAGGGCAAGACCGGGAGCTAAGATGCAAAGAAGTAGTTTCACTGGAGAAGCTAACCATTTTTGACAGGCTTTCACTAAAGGATTGACAAAAAACGGACACCAGGATTCCAAAAAGGGCCGTACAGGGTCTTTTTTCTTTTCTAAAGTTAAGCTTTAAGATCCTTAGAGGGATATGTCGAAATTAGTGAGATTAAATTCAAAAACTTTAACTATTAAGAGGACTTGGCAGGGGGCACCTGTCAGTTTTGGCTGCTATAAAAAAAATTGCTCTCGGTTTACTCGGTTGATGTAAACAAGCGACAACTGTGTGATCTTGAACCTATTCTTTGCTCTTTTCTCAGACTGGGGAAAGGGAGTATGGGAATTTCTCTTTCTCGCCTCACACACCGCTTACACAATCTGCGGCTGGGTGACCCCGACCTGTGTCCAAACTGCATTTACTTTCAAGAAGACTCAAGTCAGCGAGGATCTGTTTAATTTCATGTATGGAAATTCTTGAAAAGACACTGAATGACAGCTACAAATTAGGCTTTTTATTCTAAGTCTGTTTCTGAAACAGACTCTATTGTTTAAACATTCCCTCCTTGTAAACCAGAAGACCATGCATATGATCTCTGTGTGTGTGTGTTGTGTGTGTGTGTGTGTGTGTGTGTGTTTCAGGGACAAATCCCCTGACCCCATTTCATGTCTGCTGCCAATTCCAATTTCTATCTTTGCTCTGTGGCAACTCGCTTCGATTCCCAAGCGCCGCATCTGCAAATGACTCTGTGAGTTAGAGGCTCCATTTTCTGCCACGGCCCAAATGCTCCACAAGAGGACCATTTGGAGCCGGGGCAGTCAGAGAGCCGAGCAGAGATTGAGAACAAGCCAGTTCGTTCTGGCTCTATGTACATAAACCACCACAGCCGGGGGGCTCTCAGTGTCTCGCTCGGCCTCTCAGGTGTATGAACAGAAACAGGGTGACATACATAATTCACCACCTGACAGTAAATACACTGTCCTCATCCACACACAACAAAGTTCAAGAATTTTAATATACATGCTGGAGCACAAACTGATTTGATTAGAATCTTTTTTTTTTTTTTAAATCGTTTGACAGCACGCCCCCTGCTGGCCTGTGTTGATGCCCTCTGAATGGGGTAATTAAGAGATAATAGGCTGGGGATGCTCGTCAGGGACCGAGTGATTAGTGATTCATTACATGAGCTTAGAACGAGGAAGAAGAGAGGCGGGAAGTGGTTGGGTTTCGGTGGGGGGCATACTGGAAGAGCCTGACAAATTGCCAATGGATTTATCCAGGGTAATTAACTATCACCCAGGGAAAGGGCTGGGACTGGGACTATCAGTAACCTACAGCACAGTCACACAGTCATCACACACACGGGCTGACTCTGGTTTTCTTTCCTCTGTTAATGGCTGCAAGTTCTTTTAATAACATTTTTTTGTGTGTTCAGAAAAGGACAATACACAAACTATGAGACTCTGACTGTAAAAAATGGATTTTAATTTAAATGTTTGTAATACTAGTGGTGGTGCTAAATGCTTATGAGAAACAAAATGTTGGATCCTCTCATACTTACTGTACCTTCAGTTTGTGGTGCTAAGCAGTGTGTGAAATACTGGAGATAGAGGACAGAATAACTGTCATAACAGGCGATGTTGCACAGCGACTATAACCATCATAATGAAATGGATGTTCGCCTGGAAGGAGACTTTATAAACATCTATAAGAAGATAAACATCAAACACTCCTGACAGTAGGTAATAAATCATTATGGAGTCAGGCACTGCCAAGATGGTGTTGACTAGAGCCATCACACAATGGCTCCTCAGAAAACTATGGGTGACGTCACAGATGCACCGTGTATTTATTCTAGCCTATATGGTTATAACTAGTTTTATTTTTTCCCCATGTTCCCAGTCTTTGTGCTGAGCTAAGATAACCGATTGCTGGCAAGCATGAGAGTGATATGAATCTTCTCTAACTTTTCTAAAAGAGTATTTACCATGTCAACTATTGATTTAAGCGTTTATTCTGTATTTACTAGTTTGGTTCATAGAAAGTGTTCTTCAAAGATGCCAGTTGTAGTTGAATTGCATTCTGGTCTATTGAGTCTTCTATCTGTGGATCAATTGGTGCTCCTAGAATGGATTTCTCTTTGTTTGACGTCAGTACAAAGAAAGATCATCATCATCATCATCATCATCATCAAAAAGTAGATCAACACCACAACCCAATATTTGTGACTGCAAAATGCATTTTGAAAGAAACGTAATGCAGTAATGCAGTATACACTGTTAAAAAGTTTTTGTTCCTTTTGTTTTAGGCTGGATTACTCCTTCCCTTTAAGGAGGCTGTCCGCTCATTTTCACAGTGATTGAATTTATGACCTGGCTGATCAATCAGATCATGACAATGAAATGTTTCATTATTAATGAGGGGGAACTTGGATTTACAGCACTAACTCATACGATGTTAGCCAAAGCCAAATAAGCTTTGTAGCCTAGCCTAGCATGGACATCACTTCTCAACTAGAAAATCCCACACAGCTGCAGTCACCTTTTTTCCTTTTGCAATTGACTGTGCTTTGGGCCAGCAAGCAAGAACAGAACAGGTTGCCAGAAACCAGTGTGAAATGTTTACTTGACTCTAAACCAACAAGTCTAAGAAATGTAGTATCAAGAAGTATTAAACTGGAAAATTGAGCTGTATTCCCCTTTAAGAATCTTTGCATGGCACACATGAATGGCTTCCATCCACTATTTGATTGTCATGATCCTATAAAGCAGGAAAGTCTATATTTCCATCTTCATAGTCCTTCCAAAGCCAGCCTCCCATCCAGGAGTAATCCTCTCTGGTCCATATCAGCCCTGCAAAGCAGCACACACTTACATGGAGAAGTTGATTTTCTCTGTCTGTTTTATCTGATTTGGAAGCACTTAGAAACAGCTCTAAGTCTTTCCTCGATTAAAAGGACGAGAAAAAACTCACCCGGTGTGATAACCGCTTCCCTCTGCTACCTCTCAACATCCAACATCTGGCTATTGTTGTTAAATCTGCTTTAAAGCATCTGTAGGTCATCTGGATTCAAACATTTAGAGAATTGAGGCTCATCTGTTGAGCTTAAGTCACCATCACTCTCCTCTTTAGTCTCTCATCAGTATAAAGGCTGCTGAACTGAAGCTCAGGTTCAAACACCTCTGAAAGTGCTGCCTCTTCTGCAGAATATCTGATAAAAGAGCAGCAAACACAGCTGTCTGAAAGTGGATACAACATAAATGTACACAAAAACACCACTGATTCTTGGTTACTGCTAGTTAAACTTCTATTCATCCATTATCATCTCTTTGCTTCATAAGTTGTCTGCATCTTAGCGAGAGCAGGGCTCACAGGACCTGTTAAGTCAAGCTCTCCCCCATAAGCTCTATTATACAGTGTTTTATGAAATGAGCATAAGGGGTTGATTTATTGTTGTTTCATAATCTGGGTTTATGCCTTGTTCTGCAAAAAGCCTTTTTAAGAAGGCTTTGGCTCGCCGTCAGGGCAGAGCCACATCCAGCTTTAGCCCAGTGACACTGACCACTGGGACGTCAACCCAACATGACTGTTTCAACAAAGACATTTTTGAGAAGTGCAGCCAACGGTCCAAATTTTGTGGTTTGCAGATGGGAAATAATTCAACTGATAATGATTTTGAATTATTAAGAACCAAATAGAGAAAGTAAATGCGTCTGGTCCCAAATAGCCAAAGTTTTAAAGGAATAGTTAAATATTTAGGGAAATATTAAATTTTGGTAGTTGCTGCACCTGACAAAGAAACAATAAGAAAACAAATAAGCAAATTTCCCAAAATATGAAGTAAAAAAAAGTATTCCTTTCACATTTCTTGCAATTAGCTTAAAATAGCTTTTTACAATTTATCAAAACAACCTAAAGCTACTACAAGGAGTTGTTAACTGGTTATGAAACAGTCTCAATTTATTACTGATGCCTTTATATGACCTAGATAAATTAATGAGACCATCCATGAGGAGATCGGCTATTTCTGTATTCTTACCTGCCACTGGGTCGGATTCTCCTTGAAATCATATGAAATGTGTCTGTGTTTACATTTTACCAGGCAAAGTTACAGTGAGTAGTATATTAGCCAAAAGAAAAAAAAGAAGCTGGAGGGGATTTTAATTTATATAATTTTATGTTTGACATTATATTTTGTCATTATTACTGTGGAAACACTACCCCCTCTGTCCACAGGGGCCTCCAAAATAAACCAAATGTGAAAGTTCCTTTTAGTAGCTTTAAAGGACTAGTGTGTGATTTGGTGGCAGCTAACACACATGTTGAACCTAAGAATCTATCCTATCCTATTCATATACTGAATTTCTCAGTGTCTACCTTGGTTACAGGAAGATGTATGTGTAGCATTTGTGTAACTCAGAAATTTGACCTCAGACAAATTACACTTCCCTTAATTATTGTGTGATAACAATGGGTAGTGAAGCTGATATCATATTTTATTGGGTTATACCTGCAGATCAGCAGGTCTGCTCCCGGCCATTTGGCTCTAATTACAGTGTGGTGAAAGCCTCTGCAGAGAATGCCAGCCAGTGTGGAAATAAGTGCTTAAGAAATGACTGTGTGAGATGGCCTGAAGGCACTGAGCTCTCTGCAGGGACACGGCGGTGGGCCACTTAACCTGGATACCTGCTCGCACAGATCCCACCAATCAGGGACGAATGAAGAACAAAGTAGTTCAGGTGAACAGTTTGGCTAAAGTAGCATTTAATACTGAAATAGAAGAAAAAACACCCTCTGCACCCTCAAATGAACACCTCCTGGACTAGCAGAAGCAGGGAGGAGAAAGAGAGAGGCCCTCAGAATAAAAAGGAGTCTTGCTGGGCCCAACTGGCCATGTAAAGAGTCGGGCCTTCCTGCTTGTCAGATGGAGGCTGGCTGGAGGAACCCAGGAGTGAGAGCTGCTGTCTTCTCGTTAGATAATCCCTCCAGCACACAGCAGCAGCAGGGGGGCCAGCTAAAGAGAGCCAGTGCCGATGGATATCTGTATGTATTTATCTGCTCCTAATGAGCGCTGATTAGCTGCCCGCCGAGCTGGAACGTGTGCATGAGATAACTAAACACTGGAGGAAAAGACTTTAATGTGATTCTCCAAGATATGAAATGTTTTGTTTTCCTCTCATCATGCAAATATGTGTTGGCATTAAAAAGTGGTCCTTATAACACTGCTCCAAAACAATCACACACATTCGTCCTTCTACACTGTAAAAAACTATTTGTTTTGACTTAAAGAAGTTCTTTCTTTCTCGGATGTCTTAAAATTTTAAAAGGGATAGTTCACCCAAGAATGAAAATTCAGTTATTATCTACTCACCCTCATTTCGATGGAAGGTCGGGTTCAGTTTTAGTCCACAAAACACTGCTGTTTGCAGAATCTTCCAAACAATGAGCGTGAATGGTGACCAGTTTTCAAACATAAAAAAACAACAGAGAAAAAAAATGAAATGCATCATACTGCTTACCTGTTGTAATCCAAGTCCCCTAATGCCCCAACATGTCAAGTTGACTTGAAAGACGTCATTTACACCATGTTTTTAGCCTAAATCTTCGCTGTAGATCCTTAGCTTGGAGCCACGTTCATGTGCGTGTGTACATAGTCTGAACTGGGTATATGTGGTGTGATGGTGTCTGAACAGCATGTCAAATAAACTAGATATTAATTGATATTAATTCAGTTGAACAAACATGTTCAGTAAGCGTAAAATATTAAGTTGAACAACTCTTCAGTCACACTGATGAAAATTACAAATTTGATTTCCTTTTACATTTTTTTCAGTTTTAAGAGTCAGTTCTTCAAAAGTAAATTATTGTAATGAAACATAATTAATTGGTAAAACGTTTTTAAAACTTGCGAGTTTGAGTTGCGCTCAAAACTTAAAACCTATTGAAGTAAGTAGCCTTGAAATTTTGAGTTTTCTCAACTTTTTTGTATACTTGTATATTTATGTTAAGTTAATAAGAAAAGATTAGTTGATTCTACTAAATTATGATTTTTTTACTGTGTAAGAAATGAATACAGTGTGCTTCCTGCTGAGATTGACTGTGATGGTTTATGTGTGTGAGTGTTTTTAGTGTGTTTTCCTTGCCTCGGGGTCCTGCCGCACACCCCCACCCTGCAGAGGAGCCCTTTGGCGGAGATCTGACTCTACATGAATATGAATGAGGAGGTAACACACTGGGGAGAGCTGGGGAATCTGATGACAGTGCAGGAAAAGACCAGAGCATCTACGGGGATGTATGACTTCTCAGCCCTGCCACTGATATGATAAAGTGGCTGAATTTGAATATATGTGTGTGTGTCTGTGTGTGTGTGTGCGCGCCTTGCCTCAGTGTGTCCCGTCAGATGGATATGAATAATGTATTGATAGCCAGCCCCCTGTGGTAGTCCATACAATCTCGCCTGTGTGTGTTGTGTTTAGCCTGCCCAGCTGGCAGGGTCACAGGGGATGCACAACACATTATGTCACAGTCCCAGGAGAGGTGTGGGTGCATGTTCCCTTTTCATCATCAATCAACAGAGCAAACTGTTTAACAACAACAATGAGGCAGTTAAGAGGCCCCTCAGCTCATGCCAGAAGTGGTGATAATTACCTAAACATGAAGTTGTCACTGCCTCCTCAACCTCCTCGCTGCATCTGCCCTTTTTGATTGTGTGCCGACTCAAGCGAGTGGAGACAGACAGTAATTGGTGAGATTGATTTTTAAAAGCTTATTCATTTGACCTGCACCTTGTCCATATGGAACGTTTTCATTAAGCTTGATAAATGCCTCAGTAAGTTTCCTGATGCTTTCTCCCCAAACCTCTTCTTCCTCTTTGTAAAATGAGTCTAAATTGGCTTTTTTTTCTCTGTGTTCACCACCTTTCTGCTAAAAGGGTTGGTCAAACACGTCTCCTGTCAAATTGTCAGCAGGTCTGGTTGAGGAAGTCAAATACTTAACACTGCCTGTGCTGCCTAAGATATTTTTAATGTAAAACTAAATGCTTTAAGAGTAAAGGGGGAGTAGTGAAATGCACATCATGTGGGTACAAGGTAAATGTTGTTGTTATCAAACTTTTGGGGCTCTGACCAAGTGTATAGGGTTTTACCTTTTTTCTTTGGACCTAAATGGTTTACACACATCATGTAAGCAAACAGGAATTAAGTGAGCGTCCCAACCTCATGTCTTTACGTACATAGATGTGCACTGTTGTCATTGTATGGCCATTGTAAAATAGGAAACAATATGTTTTCTAACAAGTGATGATTGATGAAAACATCTATTATGTATTTTATGAGTGTCTCTTGCATGCATGTTTGTCATTGATTACTGAGGCCTGAACTGCAA
>JAJHUR010090581.1:3236-28136 GCA_027495735.1 Lutjanus campechanus
CTCCGGGCCTGGTTTATTGGTTCCAAGATGAGGTATCAGCACCTTGGGTTTTTTTTTTTTTTTTTTTTTTTTTTTTTTACTCCATCACAATAATGTCTGTGTTAATTACATGAGAGCGTCCCAAGTGCACGGATAAGCTGGGAACAAGGGGACACAAAGACTCAAGGTCAGTGATGAATATCCACAGCAGCTGCATGGTATTAATAAGGCATTATATGAAAATAATCATAATAGCATCACTTACAACAAAATAGCGAGAGTGTGGTTAGAGTAATGTCAGGAGGAGCGACGCGGGGTGTTTTACACATATTTCCTCCACTCTCCACCATCTCAGCTTGGATCCAGCCTTTCTGATAATGGTGCGAGAGGCAATGGTTATTCATGATTGCTGGACTGGGAAGGTCTCTCTCCCCTTTTTCTACCCCCAGTCGCAGCCCATTCTCTCCTCTGTGGTGGGAATGCTAGCAGATGGGGTTAGGGGGGAATGGGCTGGGCTCAAGGACAGCTAGCAGCCAGATTAACACATAGAAAATCTCATAGACCCCTAAGCATCAGGCTGCCTCCTTTTCCCCCTGAGAAATCTGCCCTAGACGCGGGGAAACAGTCCTCTGAGAAGCAGTATTTGTGTTGGACTTGGGGTGTGTGTGTGTGTGTGTATGAGGTTGGGGCGGGGGGTGCATAAATATGATTCAGCAGATGACGAACCAGCTCAAATAGTAGTGAGTCTTTTTTTTTCATATGCTAATGAAACTGAGTGAATAACCCTCCCTCAGCCCACCGCCCGCCTCCCCCTCCTTCTTTTTTCCCCCCAGTTTTGTTTTTCTGGGGGAAGCGCTCTGTGAGCTATAATTAAGAAGATGTTGTGTTTTTTTTGTTTTTTCAAAGCTAACAGAAATAAATAATTCCATAATAAGATCTGTGAAGTGAAGAGGCTTAATGTACTCATTGTGTTCATCCTTGTTTTCCCTCTTGGATGTTTTGTATTAATTAGAAGCAAGCAATTTGATCTCTGTCAAGCAATCAATTTGCATCGTGCTCCTTATTCCATGTGAGGTATTAATGTGCTCTTTCCACCTCTTTCCGACTGCATGTTCACTTCCTTGTCTCTAGATTATGAAAACGTCATAATAAAAAGAAGGTTTATGCACTAAATGGTAAACAAGTTACAGATTTTTTTAAATATATGTGCGTCTTGTTTTTTCTGTTCTAGATAATGAATTACACAATCATCTCCTGAGAGATAACAAGTGTGAAAGCATCAACCAGGGTGGACAGTGCGGATCTGGCATCTTATCCTACAGAGCGCTCGGAAAACTGCAATCAAAGGTAAATAATCTGAAGTGAAAATAACTTTTGTTAGGGACAAAAAGTCTCCGGGGGATAAATGATTGTGTAACAGTGTTTTCGATAAGTAGCGCACTAAAGTGGAGGAGTGTCGCTGCTTGTTTGACCACAGTGATCACAAACTCAGATTGGTTTTTACTTATGCAGAGCTGTGGGAGGCTGGCAGATAACATACTCTTAAAAAGGTGTTGCTGAGTCAGCTTTCTCTAAAGTAAGTGGTTGCCTTTAGTTGTCAGGTCGTCTCAGCTGCATCTGTACCTGATAAAACTTCCTTTGAAACCATAACAGAAGGTTTAGAGAGATCTGTTAAAGCAGGCATAATGTTCGCTGTGATCAGTTTCTCTTCAAAGGTACCGGAGTTTGAAAATATAGAAACGAATGGAACCTCTGCTTTTTTTCAACTTAGACATTGTTCTTAGTGGCCTTATGATAATACCGTGTGTTGAGTCCGGCTTGGAAATATGATCCTACAACAATCGCAGTTGCCTCTTTACAACATTTTACGTCAGTAATTGGCAACTTTACAAAAATATAATACCAGAGAACAGGCCAAGATAGCCGAGGAAAAGGAATTTAGATGGAAACTGATAGACTTTACAAAATCACTGAAAATCACTTAAAATACATCACTGGTGTACTGCTCTGTATTTACACTGTTAAGTTATTATTGGATTATTACACTCGACCAAGAAAAGAAAAAGAAAATGTCCCTTTTTTAAAATTTAACTGGTAACGCTTTAAGTCTCCATGTTTAGCTTTGTTGGTTTGAGCAGCTTGTTACACACACTAAGAACACAATAACATACAAACAAACAAATCATGATACATGGGAGTTAAATTTGGAAAACAAACCAAAAATAATGCTGATAAATAAACTTGCCAAACACAATAAAAAGATCACATAACGCAAATACCAACAATGACAACAACTGTTAAAAAAACAAACTACATTATAGCACACTATAATGTAGTAGTAAAAAGATATAAGGATATTGTAAGTGTTAATGCACAATGTGTGCCAACAATTAGAATTTCTTATTTTATATCGTTATAACTGTTCTTTACTATATTGTCATTCAATGCTGTTTTTAAACCAGCCTCCACTCATGTGTGCCCACAAGAGGAGCTATAGTCATTGAGAAATACATTAATAAACACTTATATCTCTTTATAACTACAGTATAATGTGTTATATAGAGTAATTTATTGACAATGATATTAAGAAACATTTATATCTTCTTATAACTACATCATAATACGTTATAAACAGTTATAGTTGTTGACAAATACATTAATAGATACTTATATCTGCTTACAACTGCATTATGATGTGCTATAAACACTTAATATTGTTGACAAATACATTAATAAACACTTATATCCGCTTATAACTACATTATAACTAACTACATTTAATTTCAATTAAACATGTCAATTTATTAAATGTCTATGCTGTACACATAATTATAAAGGCTAAATACAGGGAGTTAAAGAGTTACCATTGTACTTTCATATATCAGTGACTAAATTCTTCCATTACTCTGCACCATATAGCACTCTGCATTAATAAGAAATGATACATTGACCAAAAGAATGATCATAGTATTATAATAATGATGAAAATGTAAATAACACAGACAGATTTTGTAGGGAATGTGAAATAAAAGCTCCCGTTTGACCCTGAATGCATCTATTTGTTCTGCTTTTGTAAACACTCAGCGTCACTTGTTTGTCCGTGTTGTTGCCATGCCAGGACTACCTGTTAGTCCACCAGAGCATCTACGGAGGGATGGGAGGCCTTCCTGTTGTCTTGTTACTTGTCACTCCTCGTTACGAGAATTAGAGACACAGTGGCCTCTGCTTTGTCAAAATCCGTTTTGGTCATAATTATGTCAGAAAGGCACATGTGATGCACTTTAAAAAGCAGTGCTAACAAAGGAAAGGTTTCAGTCTGCTCGTCAGACTCAAACTTATATAATATGTGAAACTGGATACTGGATGCTGGCTATAAACTGAGGTTTTAGACCCATTACTCACTATTAGGTGATTCCTGTGGCATTGAGGTTCCTTTTTTTAATTATTAAATTATAATGTGCTTTCATTTTTTACAAACATATTATTCTTAATTCGTCTAGAGAAAAAAAAATACAAAAAAGTAAAACATTTTTTGAAAGTATAACAAGTTTGATGATTTTTAAAAAAAGATTTACATAAGCAGGGCACTTCTAAAATGCCAAATAATTTTTTTTTTTTAAAAACAGCCTGGTAATAAACGTGTGTGAGTCATTGGTGATATTTTGGTATACTGATAACATCATTTGAACTTTGATTAATGTCCATGTTACAATCTCAGGGTTGCAGCATGTAAGAGCAACATTTTGCCTTTCAGAGCAACAAATTTACACAAAATGTTGAAGCATGTCTGTGTGGAAAAGTGTTACAAACTAATGAGGTACATTCGTTTTTACAGAATGTAATCTATAGTGTTTGGGAGTTGTTTGTCTCAATAGGCTGTAGTAATCAAAAGTAATGAACCTATTATGAGCAGGACCTCTGAGGGCCCGGCGTGGCATTAAGAGTGTGGCACATAAAAGGTTTATTAAAGGAAATTAAGGTCCATCACTGCCACACCTGCTCCCCTATTATAAATGTATGACAGGTCAGTGCCTTCAATCACAACAGCAAACGAGAGAGAGGAGTCATGTTTCCCATTACCAGGGAAAAGTAACAGCATATCCTATGACTCACAGATTTCACTGGCCTGTGACCACTATACGCCACCATCAGCCTGGAATAATTATGTTTAATAGGTTTTATTTGGGGCCCACAAGCAACAGCCAGCGAGAGTGGATGGATTTTAGCAACTATTTTTGTCTAAACACACACAGTGAGGTGCTGTCCGTACTTTAATGTCATTATTTAGTGTCATTACATTTTTACTCACCTTTGAAACTTTTTTCCCTCTAACATCATACTTTATGTGTTTGCATATTACTGATGTTTTAGAAGCTCTTTGTGATGTTGTTGTGCACACAAATTGATTTTAAGGCTCGCTCTTCTCTGGCTGGCTGACAAAAATCACCAATAATCTATAAAGTGTTAGAGCCTTTTTGTGTTTTAAATTAGGGGTCTTACAATATATCAGTACTGACGACAACCGTGATATCTAAAGAATGAAACATTGATGTGATGTTAATAATACACATATGATAATATGCTTAGACAATGTGGGTCTTTTGTTTATCCATCATCTGGTTGCTTTTTCACTATCCATTAAGTGTAATTGCACTTTTTGTGCGCTTTTACACGGTTATGGTCACAGACTCTTTCTCCACCTCCTTACACTCGTATGTTGAGTATAATTGATTTACCAACAAAGATACTAAACACACAATAAACAAAGTTAAAAGAATTTGACAGAAAGAAAAAAAAGAAAAAAAAGATCGATAAAACTTAAATCTCTGAGTTTTCCCAAAAATTTGTATTTCAAAAATTTTTCATCGTGAGCTGTGAACCTGATTGTTCATTATTTGGATACTTAAAAATATTAAATTATAACCATTATTCACTTTCATTTCAAAGAGTTTACTCAACAGTTTTTGAAATACATTTCTTTTTGGGTTTCTAAAACTCAAAAATTAAAATTTTCAGAACTCAAGAGTCTGAGTTGGGCTTAAAACTCTGAAGTAAGTTGCCTTGCAATTTTGTTTTTTCTCAGCTTTTTGTTTTTACAGTGTAATACACATATGGTAACGATGTTACAACATATAGATCTTTTGTTTATCCATCGTCTGGTTGTCTTGTCACTATTAAATGTAATTACATTTTTTGTACTCCACCTCCTCTCTCCACCTCCCAACATTTGCCAAAAAGAGACATAGCACACAATAAACAACAATAAAAATGAATTTGACTATAGATATTGCAATAATGTCTTTATTGTGAGTTCTTTTGGCCGTGATAATCATGCAGTGAAAATCTGATATTGCGACAGCCCTAATTCAAATAAAAGAAATGACATAAAATGATGAATATAATACAATCTGTCTGTTTTAGTGGCTCATTTGTACATTGCATGTTTTACTTACAGATGGATTCTGAAGGTGAGGAGCAAACCCTGAAAACATGTAACAGTAGCACAGGTGAGTACAGCTTTTAACTAAACGCACATGCATGCACACACGCACATATTCCACTTATCGCCATGGTTTAGGGCTATCAGTTCAACAATCCAACTTTATAACTGTCAATTTTATGTATTATCTTACTGGTCTGAAGAGCACTGCACTGCCATTTCATTATTCAGAGGGGAATAACTTCATTAAATTGGAACACTGGCTCAAATTAGTTAAGGAGTGTGTATATAGTGTGTGATTGAAAACCTCTAGACTGGATATGTCATTATGCAAGTGTTCAGGGCCTCTGAGGCCTGCCTGTGCACACCGGAGCTATTACTACATCTGGGGAAATTCATGAAAAGTGTTATTATTGGTTGTGCTTCATGGGAGTAGGGGCAGAACTTGTGAATGAGATTCACGCAGGCCTCTGGGAAAATTGATTTACCCTTTTAGATCATGTTGTCAATGCTGTCAAAGGATGAGCTACCGTTGGTGTCCCAGAGAATGAGCAGAGTGAATGAAAAGCTTTTCAGATCAATGAAGAGACCACTTCTCCATCCTTGTGCTGATTATACCCGATGGCATTGTAAAAGAGAATCGAATCTGCGGTGAAAGGCTGCGTGAGGCAGTATTAACCCAGGTGGTGTCATCCCTAAAACATTATCTACAAAACAAATATTTACAGAACATCGTAAAAATTTCATTAGCCGAAAAGTAGGGAGTTGCCGCCTTGAACCTTTGAAGATGAATATGTCGACAGATGTTGTGCCACTGTAGTGGAAATGTAAACATGACTTTTTATCTGTTCTTTTTTGGCCTTTATTTCACAGGGCTGGCTGACTGCATCTCTGAGACTCACAGGTGAGATTTTGTCATCTTTTTCATCTTCATGCCAAAAAGAAAATATCTTCTTCCCAGATCATGTTACAAGGGTTTAACTTCATCAAAAAAGAGTCTGAAATTTTAATAGTTGGAGCTTTAAAATAGAGCTCGAATAGAGCTCGACTTGCATGGGATTTTGTGAGACCAGTACCAGTACCAATTTTAGAGAGGGGGTGGTTCACTGGGTACCAATATGGTGGCTAATACAGTGAATTTCTGAGCTGGAGTGAAAATAGACCTTTTATATGTAGTATATTGTGACCCGATATGACCATGTAAAGGTACTCAGAAGGCTGCTTTCTTGAAACAACTAACTTTCATAAAGAATATTTAAAGCTACTACAGTGAACTGTCATACTGTGTTGATTTTGGAGCCTCCTGTGGAGAAAAGTGGTGGTGTTTCTACCGTAATAACCACAAAATATAACGTCAAAAATAAAATTGTGCATATAAAAATCTCCTCCTGTTTCATTTTAACTGGCTAACGTACTACTCACTGTGACTTTGGCTGGGAAAATATAAACACAGGCTCATTTAATCTGATTTCAAGGAGCAGTCGACCCGCTGGCAGGCATTAAGAATAACTATATAGAATAGCCAGTCTTCTTACGGATGGTCTCATATGCTTATGTAGGTCATAAAGAGGCATGAGTATTAAATTGGGACTGTTTCATAACCAGTTAAAAAGTCCATGTAGAATATTGAATATTGAATATTTAAGAATATGTAAGTTAAATATTCTTAACAGGGTAAATAATTGTCAACCGATTATATAAATAAACAAATATAAAATAAAAGAGCTAAATAAACATCAGTACTATTCAGTATCAGTCAGTTGCTGAATATAGTAAGACTGCAAGTGAATTATGAAACAGGAAGCATATAAAACAAGAAATACTGCTTCTCAGCCTTTACACCTGCCAGGGAGTTTCTCTTGTCTTCATAAATGTTCCTCATTTTGCAAAAGCAGCGTTTTCTGCATTATATGTTCTGTGAAAACGCTCCTAATATTGGTACAGAAAACATGTACCCAATACTAATATATCTGTGATCGTCCCATATCAGGCCTACATATATCGGCCGACCAATATATCAGTCGTGCTCTACTTTAAAACGAGCCAAACTGAGGCCTTTGTTGACCCTGCTGTGCTTTTTGTCCGTTCAGCCCATATGGGTCCATGGCGAGGAAGAGGAGTGCTCAGGAAGGGGTGCAGGGCGCCCCCGTCAACAAGAGAAAGTCCCTGCTGATGAAGCCCCGCCACTACAGCCCCAGCGAGGCATGTGAAGAGGAGAGCGAGGACCTGGCACCGCCACAGGACAAAGAAGAGCTGAGGAACATTGACACTCCAGCAGGTAAACAGATGTCCTGTTGTTTTGTCTGTTTTGATGAACAATTGACGCTGAATTTTAAAATCCCATCTGTTGCATTCATATTTCCCTCCCTCTGCCATCAGCCAGCAGCCGCAGTCATTGTGCAGTGGAAGTGAAAGACTACACTGCTGGGTCCACATTAGTTGTGTCTCACGTCCACAAATTGAAGTTTTGACAGCTGATCTGCCATGATATTTCTGGCGTGGCTTTAGCCTCTTTTGATGAGGCCAGATTTCAGACCCCTCATCTGTCCTTTTTCAATAGCCAGTCCAAACCCATTGAATCCATAGAATGAGACACTGAATGGGAGGAGTGCACCGGCTCACTTTGATTTAAATTAAACTTCCTCCATTCTTTTAAACTGAATTTTTATTGAAGTCGTCTATTGTGGAAAAACAAATGAGGTGTCAACATGGCTTGGCTGATGTTTCATGTTTTATTTTTACTAAACCACAGGAACATTTCACCAACAACAGTTAAAAAATGTTTATTTTCACTTATGCCACTGTCCTTTTCAGGAGCGAAAATGTTTTCTTTTTTCCTAATGAATTGAATTTTGTGCATTTTGGCAACAATGCTCGCGGTGTACATGTGCATTCTCGCCCACTATAATCTGCACTGATTTGGTATATTTTTAACGATGTAACTAAGCAACAAACGTAATTGTCCCTTTCAAAAGCTTTTGTTAGGCCCTCTAACACAGTCTAATACATAATTAGGCATAATGTCTACAGCTCATTATAGTACACATGTGTGTAGTTAAATGGACCAGGAGAGTAGCTCACTGAATTGTGTGGATTCATTGGAAATGGAATTTATTTGTTTCCTAGGTTCATATTACATTACAATTATCTAAGTAATTCACTGTGCATCATCAGTTTTTTCCTTTTGTTGTTATGTATTCTAGATACTTTTTCTTTTAATCATGTAGCACTGATTGACTGTTGTATATTTGCCTTATTTGAACCTGATATTCAGCGGACTCGCTTTAAAACAAAACAAAATGCTGCCAGGAATAAAAGAGAGAGAGAGAACGCGGATATTGATAAACAATTTCAGAACATATTTTGCTCTTATTGTCAGATTCGGGGGGCTATTTTCTGTGGAAAAACAAAAAATTGGAAAAGTGGACTGGAGGCAGTAAGAATTTTTGCAGTGGGAAGCTGGTCATATCTGCATTTTAACAAAAAGGGAGAAAAATAAGCCTCTCGTTTGGTCGAGCCACACTGCGTTCAACTCCAGCCAACTGCAGCCCTGCTGCAGAGTGCTGGTAATGGCTATTCTGGAGTACAAACTGTTCACCTGTTCCAACACACAAACCACCGCAGGGATCCAAGTTTTTTTCCTCCATCTCTTTCCTTTTTTCACTGCACTTCTGTGTCTCTGTGTTTGTATGTCTGTGTGTGTGTGTGTGTGTGTGTGTGCGTGTGTGTCTGTGTGTGTGTGTGTGTGTGTGTGTGTATACGTCTGTGTGCTTGTCTGACTGTATGCGGCTGTGTCAGGCCGGGGAGTCCATCTGGATGAAAAACAAAACCCTTGTTGCTTGCCTCATAAATGTAAATACGTGTAACTGGCTTTAATTTTTTTTTTCATTCAACAGGGTTTGTCTTTAGACACCTCTTTTCAAATATATTCCACAGCGAGGAACTGATCGTAACACACTGCCTGGGCACAACGCATATGAAACCACAGACATGTCAAATTCCACTGCTTTTAATAATGTGCAAAATCACATATTTACAAAAAAAACAGTTTGTCTTTTTATTAGCGCCACATAATTTATGTTAAAGCTCTTTTGGTGAGGATTAAACCCCATTAATAAGTGGTAGCTGTCTGATAATGCCTGACAGTGTGTGTGATCTGATTCTCACAATCCATCTCTCTCTATCTCCTCAACTTATCGAATTCCACTTTTGGTTCTGACGTCCGGCCACTTAAGAGGATCGAGGCCCATGGTCCAAAGAGCCTTAATCGAGCATAAGTTTGCATGGTTTTGGAGGATCAAGGGAGATTTTGTTGAATCAATCCAGATGATAGCTTTCCATTGTTAATCACTGACCATGACTTCATATAATCAGTGGTGTTAATAAAGTGTTGTTTCAGATGCATTTTGGGGGATAACTCTAACCCTCTTTGTCTGTTCCGCCAATCAGACTTTCAGTGCATTTAAGGCTTCGCACAGTCTTCCGGCTTTCTGTGCGTGTGAGTGGGATTTCTGGATTTATACTAACAGATAGATGGCAAAAGGTCAATGCAAATTAAATTATTGAGAGCACTCAGCACAATAAGCTGGAGAAAAGGGATTAAATGAAATTGGCGCAAAATTTAAGAAGCAATGCATATATATATATTTTATTAATCTGCAATAATGGTGCTACATTTATCATATATGTATATAATACATATATATTATTTGATAAAACACTAAATAAGATGATCTGGAATCTTTTCCTGTAGTATCTTGCATTTTAATGATCTGTTATTGTTCATATTTTTACAAAAGATGTGATTATCAGATTCAGATTCAAAATTTTATTGCCTTTAGTTCAGGCAGTAATGGAAGTTTGACAGTCAGTGGTGTACAGCAAGGAAACAATACAGAAAAACTTTGATAAAGAAACAACAAACAATGAGCCAAAAGCACCAGCCACAGGTCATCAGACATTGGCTGTCATATAAATATATAAAGTAAAAAGTAGATAGAAAAACGATTCAAACTATTTTTACTTCTTTTAAACCTGCTTTTACACTGTAAAACATCATGCAGAAGTTTAGTGGAATCAACTAACCTTTTTTGATTAACAAAAATATAAAAAGTTTTCATTAACCTCAAGTTAATTCAGCTTAAAATGTTGTTCTGACTTGAAGTCTTTCACTCAACTTATCAAATTAAATTAGAATTTTAAACAGATTATTTAACCTAAGTTCAGTCAACTCAATTTTTTAAGACAGCACAGGAACTTATGTTTTGAGTTATAAAATGCATGTTTTAAGTTGTTAAGTGCATAAAATAATTTACAGTGATGCACACTGATCAAATATACTCTAAATCAAATATACTCTTAAAACTGTGGCAACTCTGGGTTTTGTTTCATATTTGAGCACTTTTTCAACCACTTTTTTCTTAAGAGACTACAAGTAAATAAAATAAATATAAATTCTTATCAAATACTTACATTTTTCAACAATTGTTTTGGCCATGTTCTCTATGGAATGCACTCATTCCTGTCTTAGTTCATGTTTAAGCAGCTTTTTAACCACTTCTTTTCTTAGAAACTGTAGGTGAATTTAAAAATAAAAACAAAACAAATTCCTATCAAACTTAATCTAATTACTTGTATTTTTCAGCAATTTTGGGTCGTGCTCACTAAGCAAGCCACTCATTTCTGTGGGCACTGTGAGCTGTTGTGCTGTTATTGCTTATTTTTTTGGTAACAAAAATTATTGTCAGTTTTTTGACTGAGGTGTATGGTTGGCGTCTCCTAAACTACGTTCTGCCACACAGACAGCAGCAGCTCACAGAGATGTCTCTCTTTTATCTCCATGTTTGTGGTTTCCTCCATCTGTGTTTTTAGGAATCCTCTTCACTTTCCCTGTTCTCCTCCCTAGAAACAACAATTATGTGTTTTTAAATCAGTTTTTGTGCAGATGACAACATGTTCCTGCTTAGCTTGCACTTAAAAATACACATAACTAATTAAAAACTGATTTTCGGTGTCCACCACACAGTAAATCCCTCCATAATCTTGTCCTAAATCTACATTGGAGAAGAAAACTGTGTTTCTCATCTCCAGGTTTCATGTTCAACTAGCAGACAGAAGGGTCATATATGTTATTTAAAATATACTAGAATGGCTCAAAAATCTCACAACCTTATGATTATCATTTCTACTGCAACGTGTTGTTATTAATCCTCTTGAAGGTTTTAAAAAAACATGTTTTTCTCAAGATATTATTTGTAAAAAAGTAACAGAAAACCTAAAACCTTTAAAGGATTTGGAGAAGATTATCGTGGACATACAATTCTTATCCTGGATGTCACAGAGGGGTCACAAAGGGACATGTTTGGTCAAGTCTTGAAAATACAGAGAATAATAAGTGTTTTCTTGTTGTTTTAGATGGAAACTTAAGTGCAATCAATGGAGTTGCCAACAAAAACGGCTTCTATGATGCGGCGGCAAAGTCCAGTGATTCTCTGGGATGGTCAGAGGTTACGTCTAATGGCTCCCCGCAGTGTGAGCCGGACACATCTGAGCGTCTGATGGATGAAGACGGTGAGGAGCTCCTTAATAATGAAGAAGAAGACCAAAGTCAAGACAGGATGAGCAGCACATCCTCGCCACACAGTCCGTATGAAGACATGAGGGAGACCGAGTGGGAGCCTCTGTCTCTGTCCGCCAAGGTGAACGGCTCAGGCTGCAGCCCCTCCAGAGCATCCGAAGACCTTTCAGGCAGGAACGGCCACATGAAGGAAGAGCCTCAGTCAGAGTTGGGTGGTCTGATGGGCAGGGCGAGTATTTTTCAGGCTGAGGCTCTAAGATACAGGCCGCTCCCTGTAGAGGAGGACAGTGACGGGGAGGCGGAGGTGGAGAGGCCTCCTCGGCTGGACGGCTGGGCTCTGGGCCTCCACGAGAGAGGCCTGGAGATGAGCCGAGGGCGGGTGAACTTCAGCCTGTTGGAGCAGGCCATAGCTCTGCAGACAGAGCAAAGACAGGTCCTACATCACGCCTACAGGGAGATGGACCGCTTCCTCATGGAGCAGATGACTAATGAGAGGAGGCACCAGAGGATGATGGACATGGACAGCAGACTCAACTACCATGGAGGAAAAGGTAACAATAGTAATGTAAAATAAGTGTTAAAAGGATAGTTTGGATTATCTGAGGTGGGATTTTATGTGGTACATATCCATAGTCAGTGTACTATCAACAGTAGATGCTGGCATGACTCTATGAAGCTAAGCATGTACTGCTGTGGACTGGGTCAGCAGCAAAACAAACAATAAAAAAAAAATCAATATGAGTGTATCAGTGTACACTGTCTTTAGAATAGTTTCACTGTTTTGCCATCACCAAATATCACTCTCTCAAACAAACCAGACTCCACTGGCAAAATCAGTAATTTTATCTTGTTGTTTGGCAACAACAACAATGAACAGATAGAGGCAATAGTAGAACAGCAACTCCTGTGTTGTTTGAGGTAAAATTACTATTTTTGCTGATGGAGTTTGGTTGAGCGAGAGAGAGCGATATTTGGATTACTCGACAGCGGAAAAGTCAGTGTGAGGTAAAGTGGTGAAAATACTCTAAATATAGTGTCTACTTAAACTGATATTGATTTTTTTTTACATGGGTCTTTTTTAAGTAGCTAAAATACCTTTTGTTGCCAACCCTGTTCAGTACATTTGTTATCTTCTGGGGGCATCTCTGCAGGTAGCACACTGTCTATGGATAAGTACCTCATACAACCCCACTTCAAAAAACCCAAACTATCCCTTTAACAGGGGTGTATAGTGCGGGCAGTGTGACTGCACCCGGGCCCATGGAGTGGGGGTTGGGGGCCATAGAGAGAGCGAGGCCCTGCGAGTGATTTAGACTGCCACCTCAAAAATATGCCTGTGTTAAGAGAAGTCACATTAAATAAAAATGGTGCCATTTCCTATACAGTATATCCTCAAAAGGTAAAACCCATCTTCATTATGGTTTACCTTTACCTTAAAAAAAAAAAAGCTAAATCCATATAAACTTTAAAAACAGTTCAATTAAATGAATGAATTCTTATTTTCTTTGGTATTTTTGTCACTTGGGCCTGTAACAATAGTGTGCACTGGGGCGCACACTATTGTTACAGGCCCACTGGTGTAACTGCCTTATGCCACTGATTCTTAAGAATCAAAAGTTATCAGCAGGGGAACGAGCAGTTTTTGCAAATGTACCTTCATCCAGTGAAAATTTAGACAGACCACATGTGATTTGGATGATTGGACGCTTATAAAAAAACATTTAAAAGGAATAAAAGAAGCATACGCATACGGAGGGGAAATCAGAGGGAGGAAATCCTCTTAAGTACTAAAAACATTTTGGCAACAAGTGAAGTAATAAATAAACAGACTAAAATAAAGAAGAACAAAATTTCTGATGGAATTGCTACTACTCAGAATATTGGATTTTGATAGGAATCAACTGGATATTTAACCATGACCATAAGTCTTAAATCCTCCTAAAGTACCTCTCATGTTTCCCTCTGATTCTTCAAATGACTGCAGCTAAATGTGTAATCCTAGATGTAATCTTTCGATGGATGGGCATTAAGAAGTGAATGCTCTGTGTTGAACTGCAGCCTTAACTAAAATGACAGATTAATAGATGCATTTTGTGAAAAAAGTATCTAGCTTTGCATGATATTTCAATCTGTTGACCCCAGTCTACAGGAAAGACAAGTGTGTTATTTGGATATTTCACTTATTTCTACATTTCTTGATAGAACACACATAACTGGAGGTGCACAGGGACGTCATTATCTGTCCCTGTCTCTGTATTCGGATAAAGGACCAGAAGTGGGTGTGGTTTATACTGGAAGTCATGTTAAGTCGGGCAAATGTTGTATTTTTTAACCTAAATAATTATGGCAATGCAACTGTTCTACCTGCAAAGCATCAAAACGATTTAATATTGCCATATAATTAAATATTAAATATGTTTCCACACCTTCATGTACATTTCATCTCTCTGTCTCTCTTTTTATTTTCAACTAAACTAAGATTTATGAACTGTCTGAAGCCCACCACCACCTCCCCTTTAACTGGGGAATATTGAAAAATCAGACACAGAAAAAAAATGTTATGTTGATAAATCAAAAGAATAGGAAATAATCTTGGTGCAAATTAAATCAGTTGATTAATGTAGATGCAACCTTTTTTATAATCAAGGAGCAGACTTTTTCAAATAATACTGAACAATTTCAGGTAGAAGAAATAACTATTTCCATTGCATTATTGTGCTTTCCTGAATAACGTTTTTGGATTCAGGTGCATCCCTGCACATGAAGAAAGAAGGGATTCACTAGCAGTACAGTGTTTTTTTAATATTTATTTCTTGTGAAATCTTGTTTTCCTGTGTCTGCAGATTCTCCACGTACAGATAAAAAGGATATAAAGTGTCCAACTCCTGGCTGCGATGGCACCGGTCATGTGACTGGCCTGTACCCTCATCACAGGAGTTTGTCTGGGTGTCCCCATAAAGTCCGAGTTCCTCCAGAGAGTAAGTCACACGAGCACTTCTGTGTATAAATGCCGTATAATGAGCAATTTATAGTAAAAAACTGCCAGTTTTAGGATTTACAATCAGTCACAGTAATTGAAATCCTCTTAGCGAGTACCCAAAGACAAGAAAGACCTGCTTATACATTTAGTTCAATTCAAAGATGAAACTTTTCAAATAAATTTAAAGGATTTTCTCCCCCTCTCTCCTTCTCGTAGTGTTATATTGAATTCTTTTTTCCCTCCCCTCACATTGGCGATTGTTAAGTCATTTCAATATAACTCAACAAACATTCAACATTAAACAGTAATGTTACAAAAGGAACAGAAAAAGTAATTAACTTTTTCAAAAACGCGCGTGCTCTTAGACTGGAGGCAGTATTTGCAAATCAAAGGGCTAGCTAACGCAGCATTCAAAAATAAATAGACAACTCCAACAAACTAATTGGAGAATATGTACAGAGAAGAAGTTTCTAAGGATACAGAGCGGACCTTTAACGACGCGTTTGTTTTGAAGAATATAATCAGCTGTCTTGTTACGCTCCTCTTTGCACTAAGCTATTTACATTTCAGCCACATTACAGCATTCCTCACAATGAGAAAGCCTTTTGCTTTTTTCTCCTGCTTCTGTCTCTGTAGGATCTTTGCTCTATAGGCACTAATGCACCAACCAGTTACATAAAACACCATTTAACGTCTGAAAATTTTGATTTATTTCCAAAAATCCTCAGCATATTTACCATCTTATAATCTTTTAGCTTGATTATGTCTTGCATGTTGAATTATGGGTCTTATCTCCTCTCTGTGTCCCCATCCCCTCAGTCCTGGCCATGCACGAGAATGTCCTCAAGTGCCCTACACCTGGGTGCACAGGAAGAGGCCATGTCAACAGCAACCGTAGCACCCACCGGAGGTACATCCACCAGATAAAGCCATTAGAAAATGTGCACCCTGTTCATAGATGAGTTACAGTGTTAGTCTAATGTGTTTGATTTCCTCCCCAACCAGTCTCTCAGGCTGCCCCATCGCTGCTGCAGTGAAGGTCTCCAAACCTCAGGACGAGAGCCTGAAATGCAGACAAACACCTGACCGCTCACCCAGGTACGTTGCCAGATAGCATTGAGGATTTTCACTGTGGTCACATGTGCAGGAAAATAATTACAACCAGCATCCAGTAATCATATTCAGCTGCTCTGTAGTGGACTGAAGTTCTAAAAGCGTAACTGAGGTTATGCAAAAAAGTGATAAACACTATTATTGTTGAGGAGCGTGTGGGATATTTTTATTCACTGATCCCAGCAGAACACACAGTCTATTTCGAGCTTTCCAAGCAGACATAAGCAACGGTTGCTGGTCCTGTGAGTTCCTCTCTATTAGAGATGATAAAAGAGCAGAACTCTTTGTTCCCTGTGGATATATCATGGGCAGGATGCCCACTCCTACTATATTAATTAGTCTGGCAACCTGGCTGTGGATCTACAACACACATCAGATCCCAGACTCTATGTGTACAAAAGCACTGGCATCCCTGAATGCTTTAAAACAATGTCTATACTTAACTGCTTAATATCAGCTTGTTGGGCACTTGGTATTTCACCAGTTTTGCACAATAAAATGAAGTCTTTTTTCTTCCCCAATCTGTCTCCTTGTAGAGCCATGGGCTTAATAAAGAAGTTCGAGATGAACCAGTTGAACTACAGGCTCTCTCATCCAGTAGCAGCCTTGCAAACGAGCCTCACAAAAGACATGGACAAGTACAGCAGAATCCGCTTTGATTATGCCAGCTTTGATGCACAGGTCTTCGGCAAACAGCCTCTGATGGGGACCAACCAGGACCAGGAAATGTCACATTTCCCTGACTGTAAGTCTCTTACAATTGATGCAAGCTATTAGGAGTCCAAGATATAATAAAAAATATAATACTGTGATTATTTTGACAGATATTGTGATTGAGATATGATTCACAATTAGTAGGAATTATTATTTTTGCATCACAATTTTCATTTTAACTGAAAAAAATCTCTTAAAATCATAATAATGCGATTTTGTTGAATATTAATTTGTTGTGTGTACAAAACAAACATATTTTCTTACATCTAAAGAAGGAGACTTGCAGGCCAGGGCATCTCTGAAGCACTACAGTACTTTATTATGATGCTGTTTGTCACACAAACATCAGAAAATTGCAGTTTATGCGATTTGAATGTTGACCTTTGCCACATTGTGATTTCAATAATATTTCAATTAATTGTGCAGCCACACAAGGTATTGAAGGTGAATAAATTGTCACATGTTTTAAATATGGAGCTGTTGTTCTGGCTACAAAATTAACAATCAGAGACTGACATGCAAATGTCATGTTCATCACTTTTTAAGGATAGCATCTATCTTTTTGTATCACTAGTTGTTGCTAAAAACCCACAAATATCAACTCCCAACTTCTGTACCAAACAAACATGTTTTCTAACATCTAAAGAACAAGATTTGTAGGCCAGGGAATCTCTGCAGCACACAGTACTTTATTATAATGCTGTTTTGTCACACATTTTCCTTCCTACACGTACTGTGATTTCAACAATATTTTAATTATTATGCAGTCCTGCAAGGTATTGATGGTGAATAAATTGTCACATGTTTTAAGAATGGAGCCTTTGTTTTGGCCACATTATTTTCATTGGCAATTAATGAAAATAATTCAACATCCTTAGATGTCTTGTTTTGTTTGATTTTCAGTTTAGAACTAAAGAAACCAGAAAATATTGACATTTAAGAAACTGGAATATGAGAATTTTGACTTTTTTTCCCCTGAAAAATGACTTAAACCAGATAACTGATTATTAAAATAGTTGGTGATTAATAATAATTAATTCATAATTGATTAGTGGTTGCATTTTTAGCTAAAAAAAACACAAATATCAACTCCAAACATGTTTTTCATGTGCTGTTAAGTTGGGCGGAACACCTGGTGTCTCAGTAACTAAATTATTCGCTAATTATTTGTCTTTTAGCACCTCAGCAGTATCCTGGCTTCCTTGGTGCTCCAGGTGGCCGCTTGCCCACCTCTGGTCAGCACAGCCCGCCGAGTCAATTCAAAAAAGAAGACGGTCTCCAAGCCGCAGCAGCGACCGCCGCCATCCTTAACCTCTCCACTCGCTACCGGAAGAACATGGAGGCTGTCGCCGGCCGGCCCTTGGCAACCTCCACAAAGGTAATCAAATTAGACCACTTGGAAAGGTATTTAATGTGGTCATTTTAAAGGAACTCTGATTTGTGTATAAAAAGGGAAGACATCAAAAGACAGAATTTGGCAAAGGGAGCTTGGCGCTCTGGTGGCAGCAAAACAAGGAGGTTCCACTCCATAAAGCTTTAATGTACACAAATGAAAATTTGTGTAATCACATCAAAAGAAGAAATACAATCAGCCTTCTTTCCCAATTACAACTACTCGCATATTTTTTTAATAAAACATGTGGTCGTGTATTTTGTTTCGACATCAGCTGGCATGTAAAAACCCTGAACTGTTGTCTGAAACTGCATCTTGCCCGCTGCAGATGGCAGAGGATATTTTGCTTAGTTATATGATCCAGCATAGGCTGTGTGTCTACACCAGATAGTCTTTAAAAGCATTTTACCGGATTAAGCCAATCAGCTAAAGGAGTTAACATCTGAAAAGTTTAATTCACACCAAATCCAAACTCTTCTTGGAAACGTGTGCCGATCCAAAAACCTCTTCTGCTGTCATTATTATCTCCAACGCGGCGTGCATTGTGTTCAGCTTTTTTCCAAACTCACTTCATGATTAATATTGATCACATTCTGTGGGTTACATACGTGCACGCTGCACTGTAGATGATTCAAGGTTTCCACACCTACACAGCACAGATCCTTGTCTCCCAGCTTGTTGAGCCGAGAATGTGGCCTTGTACCAGGTACCAGCCCACTGAATGAATAAAACAGTGTTAGCAAGTTAATCATCTGTTCTCATTTACAGCTTAGTTGTCTTGGAGAGACGTACAAAATAAAGAACAGCTTTCAGGTCTGAAAAAAAGGGGACCATATTTAGAGTGTTATATGCTTTAACTTATCTGCATATGTATATATTACACGTTGAGATATCACACGATAAAAAGCACCAAATTGCTGGCCTTTAAAGCGTGAAAACAAGCAGATTTTAGTTATTTAATAATGTGAGATGCTTAAATTACATCATTACTTAATAAAGAATAGCAAAAAATAACAAAATTGAGTTTTATTTTTTTTTAAATTTGCGACTAAAAGCATTCAAATCTAAATAAATCACAAAAAATAGTCAAATTTTGTGTAAAAATACTCAGTTTGGCTCAGTTTTCTGCAAATTTCCTCTGAAATAAATGCAGCACAACCAGTTAAACCTCCATTATTTCTACTATCCCTATAATTGTTACCAGCTTACATAGTTCTTTCCAGGAAACTTATAATGTAATATTTAGGAATTTACTGACCTGAATTAAACTGATACCATTTAATTTCCCAACATGAAGGTCCAAATGTTGCTTCAAAGCCCTCTCCTTGAGTTTACAATTTTTTTTTCTTCGTCAGCCTAAAATTTGTCAAATTTGCTCCAGAAGTAGTTGTCAAATTTAGTCTAAAAAGTTAAAGTATTCAAATTTAGTATTAAAAAAAATCTAAAACACATTTAGCCAAGTGAGATGGTTAAATTTCATGATTAGTTAATAAAGAATAGCAAAAATAAATTGAGTATTCACAAAAAGTGTCACATTTTGTAAAAAAAAAAAAAACTCAGTCAGATCAGTTTTAGTCTAAAATAGTTGAAGAGGTCAATCTTAGGATAAAAAAGCAAGAAGCCCTTAAATTCAGTATAAAAATACTCAGTCAAAGTTGTCAGTTTTAGTCTAAATATACTTATAATTTTCAAATTTAGAAGAAAACACCAGATAGCTGGCCTTTAAAGCGTGAATAGAAGCATATTCTACTCATTTAACCACGCAAGATGCTTAAATTACATCATTAGTTAACCAATAATAGCAAAAAAAGAACAAAATCCTGAGTTTTAGTTTTTAGTTGCAGCCAAAAATAACATTAAACTCTAAATAAATCACAAAAATTCTTTCCACTGGTGTTATTTTGATTAGGTACACACATCATCAAATGGCTGGATAATTAAAGTGGACAGCCACATCCAGTGTTCATGTAAATCATCCCTTTTAATTAATTTGAAAAGCTCCCCTTTGTTACAAAAAAAATAATGATGTATAGGGTTTAATGAAACATATGCGTCGAATAATTGGTTTCATTTATGGAAAAGGATTTCAGCATTTAATGAGGTAAAACTTTTAATACCATAAAACAGCCATAAGTCATCATCATGCTATTGCGTTTCAGTGCAGATACGACAAACACATCTGTCAGCGGGGAAACTTATGCCATATTAAGCTTTTTAATTTTTGCTATAATAATGATGACCTAAAACCAGCACCCCCCCCCCAGCTGCCATCTTGGTTGTGTGTCCTAGAAAACAGATGACACAGCTGTCACTGAAAAACTACACACCAGTGATTATTTTTTTGTGTTCAGCAGAATTAACGCTGGCTTAGTTTGGTACTTTGTCTGGTGTGAGATAACCACTGTATGTATTATTTAAATACATTGTTTGTTTGCTCTGCGTTTCACGTCATTTTTCATGTTTACAGAGAAATGTTGCCGGGTTCAAGTTTACCATATCGCTGCTGTCATATTAATGAGACATCGTTCTGTTTTATTTACATTTCTTTTGGTGTAATTAGAAAATAGGGTCTATTTTTATCCCCTGATTCATTTGTTTTCATATGTTAGCACGCACTGCCGTGATGTGCGAGGCACATTTTATTTATTGTACCCCTCTACAACATGTTGTTTTATTCAATTAAGTGTTGAGGATTAAACGTGTTTGTCTTTAGGACATGCTCATAGAGGTGGATGAAAACGGCACCCTGGACCTGAGTATGAAGAAGAGCAAGGAAAATGTCAAAGCCCAGACAAAGACACCTTTGGACGACCCGCTGTCCCCTTCTGAGTCCACCATGGCCAAAGGCGGGAGCGTGCTCATCAGCCCCGCCTTCTACCAGCCGCTGTGTGAGAGAGACAGCTGGGACAGCCCCGTCCCTGTCAACTTCAGCAAAGCACACACTTTACAGGACACAGAGGTAAAAACACAACAACTGTCACTCTGAATGTAATCTGAAAATGTTAGATGTCAGTGGCGAGGAGTGAGAATTTGAGGGTCAAACAGTGTAAAGGTGTGTTATCATGTCACCTAATGAACAATCTGCAGTTTACACCAAGTGCAAATAAAATGACTGCACAGTATTACATCAAATGTAAAAGAGACAAGATGGAGAATCAGTTTCCTGAGTTTTCCTGGTAAGCAGGAGCCAGAAGTTAATGTGGACCTCAACACCCCTCTCTTTGAATTTCTCTAAAATGTTTAAATCATTTGCATTTTTAAAATTCTATTCAATCTTTTTAAGGGTGCAAATATATTTTGTGGAAGTTTCCTCTATTGTTTTTATTATCCCTATTATTGTTACCAGGTTACACGGTTCTCTCCAAGAAACTTTCTGTGCAATTTTTAAGAAATTACTGACCTGAAATAAAGTGATTCCAGTTCATACCCCAACACGAAGTTTTAAAGCCCTCTCCTAATAACATAAATTAAAGAAATACTGAATTTTCTATTTCTTTACTATTTGTTATTGACTTTGTTGGCCTACAATCCTTAATCTAATCCCTACCTTAATCTGGGAGCCAGACAGATTTTTACAAGCTCATATTTCCATTTGCTGAGGTAGATGCTTAACATTTTAATTAATTCATTGATAATTCACATTTGCAAGTTAGTCTAAAAATAGTTCAAATAGTTGAATTTGGTATAAAACAGGTTAAGTCATCAAATTTTGCCTGGTAATAGTTAAAGCAGTTAAATCTAGGCTAAAAATGGTTTTAAAGAAGTCAAATTTAGTCTAAAAATAGTTAAGGTAGTCAAGTTTGGTCTGCCAGTAGTTAGGAAAAATTGTTATAGTATTCTAAAATTTAGTCTAACATAGTCAACATAGTCAAATTCAGTGTTAATATAGTTAAGGTAGTCAGATTTAGTCTAAAAATACTCAAAGTAGTTAAATTTAATCTAAAAATCCATCCAATCCATGATCAGGTCTCCACATATTTCTTTTTCCCAAAGGCCTGAATGAATCTTAAAGTGTGTTTTAAAGGTTTTCTTGCCTTTATTTCACAGGTGGTATTATTGTAGTTGATATGAGGAGTTATCACATTTGACCTGCTTTTAAATCATACACAACATCTGGTGACTGCACAGTCTTGTATGTCTGTGCAAAAAAAAAAAAAGGAAACCCATACGTCATCGTGGCTATACATCATAAATACCGTGTGGATTAAGTGTGACTTTAAATGGATATATGGTTTACTACAGTATAAGTATCCTTAAGCATAATCTCTTTGCCTTGCACTCTAACCCCCAAGCCTTGTGTTTTAAGAGTATTACTGAGGGCTTTTCATTAATTATTCACTTTTAGGTCATTGCAGATTGTGGTCAGGTTTGATACTTTGGACAGTTAGGGCCATGTTTTCACTTTCTCCTCCTTTCTCCACAGGAGGATTACGATCACATCTCGGAGGACCAACACTACCAAGGAGACGGCAGCATGTTGAGTCCCAAAGCCAAGCTGCTATTACGAGACTCAAAGAAAGAGCTTTTGAGGTACGCCACGTTAAAGAACGATCTCGAGGCATCTTTATCCAGTCGAGTGTGAATAATGTGAGCTTCCCTTTTAGTTGGCAGATGGTCAGTATTAATAACGCCAAACCATACCTTTGTTTAAGTAGGACAGTTTGATTTAAGTGAGTCAAAACACGCTGAAACTCACTGTGTTACCTATCACTGTAACTGGTATGTCTGCAGGTTCATGTGGAGCAGAAATGTATCTATTTGAAAGTGAGTTTTCTCCCCGTATGTCCTGTACAAGCTTACAACTCTTGACTCTTGTAGTTAGAGTGCATGCTCTGCTGCTCTTGAGAAAAATGTAGGACCCTCTAGTTTCTGCAGCACAGCACCCCCCTCAGTGACATTCAGAGACATTATTAAACTGAATGTTTAAGAGCAATATAATAATTTCTCTACTACTAAACTTCCCGCTGTACTAACTCTTATTTTTTTCCTCTTTAATGCCCATGAAAAAGGTTGTCAGTGTAAAAGAAAGATTCAGTTCAAGCTTTGGCAAAGTCTGTGGGAAGTGGAGTAATCTGTGCATTAAGTGCTTTGTGCTCTCCTGCAGCTGTCCGACCCCAGGCTGTGACGGCAGCGGCCATGTGACGGGGAATTATGCATCACATCGGAGGTAGCGTAATTAATTACACTCTCATTAGCACCGGCTAGCAGATATATAGACAAGGGGAACAGTGCTGATTGTTTAATTATGTTGATTATTACAGCTGAAAACTTGTCACATCGCTTGTAGAGATTTTATATCATGTGTCATGTTTTGAAAACACTGTGACATGAAAAAGCTTTCCGGTGAGGAGGAAGTGGAATTGTGTTTTCAAGTAATTTTGTATAAATATGCATTGAGACATTGTATTAAGATTATTCAATTCAGCTGTGATCAAAGAGTGCATTAAAATGACTGTTAGCTCTTTATCCTCTCTAGTGTGTCTGGATGTCCCCTGGCTGACAAAACACTCAAATCACTGATGGCAGCCAACTCTCAGGAACTAAAGTATGTGTTTTCAACACTGTTATTGTTGCTAAAGGATTTTTCACGTTGAACTAGGCAGTTCGGGTCAATTCCTTTCCTTTCCTTTTTCCTTTCCTATTTCCTTTCCATTCCTTTTTCTATCCTTTGCTTTTCCTCTCTTTTCTTTTTCCTTTTCCAACCTCTCTTTTCCTTTCTTTTCATTTCTGTTCTTAGTTTTATTACATTTTTCTTTCCTTTCATTTTATTTCCTGCATTTTCCTTTCTTTTATTTTTATTTCATTTCCTGTTTTTTCTTTTATTTTCCTTCCTCTTACTTACTTTCTTTTCTTTTCATTTCCCTTGTTTTCCTTTCCTCTATCGTCTTTTCTTTCTCGCATTTTCCTTTCCTTTGCTTTGCTTTGCATTCCTTTCCCTTCCCATATTCCTTCCCTTTCTTTTCACTTCCTTTCTTTTCCCTTATTTCCTTTCCGTTATTTCCCTTCTCCTTATTTCCTTTCCTTTCCTTTCCTCTCCTCTCCTGTCCCTTTCCTTTCCTTTCCTTTCCTTTCTACTACACATTATGCATGATTTCTGTGTCCTCCACATGAAGTTGTTTGGTTTCTGTACTACCTCTCTGCATATTAGCATGAATCCACGGCTCTGCTTGCAGTCTTTTTGCTGTAAAAAGCACCTGGTCTCTGTGTCTCTCAACCTGCAGGTGCCCAACACCTGGTTGTGATGGATCTGGACATGTGACTGGGAACTATGCTTCGCACAGAAGGTAGCAGTGAAAAATCATCACTGAACTGAGCATGAAATACATTTGTCAGATGCATGACATTCAAACAGATGGTGAAAGTCTCACTTTATGCTGCAAACATGCTGCACTTTTTGAATTCTTGCGTTTATTGATTTATTTGGCTGCCTTTTCATCTATCTATGCATTAATGTATCATTTTCAAATCTCTGTGAATGCAGCTTTTCAGCATTTAAACACACATTTATTTAGACGTGTAGAATAAGATTTGCTTGAACATGCCTTTGCTTTAACATTTCTATTTACTCTATTTACTTTAAGTAGATTTTTCTTTCATATTAACCCATTCTGTCTCCAGTCATTTGTAGCTTGCCAGCTTGTATTTATTGATTTATTTGGCTGCCATTTCATCAACATATCATTTTAAAATCTGTGTGAATGCAA
>JAJHUR010090584.1:2401-17347 GCA_027495735.1 Lutjanus campechanus
CCAGTGAGCACCAAGTGGGATTTCAACATTGATTTCTAGTTGAAAGCTGGTTAGTCGGTTAAACATCTAAGACTTCCTTTCAGCCAGCTAAAATGCGGTTACAACTTTGTGTCAAAAAACACAAATTTGTTTCGTTGTTTTGACAATTTGTTAATAAAGTTGAAAGAGACGATATTGAGCAGTTTGAAGGCATTTGTCCAAAGTCATATTTCACTGGTAGGTGAAATCTGGTCTACACAAAGACATAATATAAACACAGTTAATGTTTAATATAAAATGTCATAAATCTGAACTGTACAGGTTGTGTGCTGCCAACAAGAAGCTCAAGAAGCTTCCAGGATATCATAATGTGAGAAGTTTGTAATGTAAGATAAAGAAATAGTGCTTCTTGCTGTACTCTTGCTGTGTATGTGGTTAAAACTTTTTACTATTCCAAAGATATATGCACTGAGATGTAGTGTAAAGAGCGACAGAGAAGCCAGGGGGGAGCAGATGTGGTGTTTGTTGAGTCGTTAAGCTACAGGATGTGCACCCTCATGACCTGATTGATCTGAGACCTACCTGTGCCAAATATTTTTTTCTGGCTTTGAACTGAGAAGTTTTGATGTATTTTCCCTAATTTGGTCCCAAGTGATGATGGGTTTTTATTTACACACTGTAGAGGAAGAAAAATGTCACTTTTGCAAATCCCAGTGAAATATGATCTCAATGTTGTCGCTCAATCATCTTCAAATGCAAAAATGCTCACTGGGTTATAAGTTTGAAACAACATTAAAGCGATATTCCACTCCTTGATGATCATCCACTCAATATGTACTCACCTCTATGCCGATGTGAGGATGGGTGAAGATCTTAAGTCCACAAAACAATCCTGGAGTTTCAGCAGAAAACAGGGTTGCAGCTAATGGCGGTGAATGGAGACCAAATGTAAATGTAAAAAAAAACAAAAACACACAAAACAAACACAAAATGTCTCCATCCTGCACGTGTGGTGTAATCCAAGTGTCTGTGAGCCATGACATTAAAATTTAACCACAAAAGACACCATTAACATCATGTTTTTAGCCGAAATGTTAACTGTAGCATGTAGCAGGTAGCATGTAAACATGGCGTCGATCTCGCGATATTTTCACACATGCATCCATTAAGAGATATACGAAGTCGACGCCGTGTTTACAGGCTTCACCCATCCTCACATCTGCATACTGTAGGGGTGAGTACATATGTGAGTGGATGATCATCAAGGAGTGGAATATCGGTTTAAAAACTAATTAGAAATCATAGCCAGTTGCATAGACTATAGTTTAACTTGGAGTGTGCATAACGTTGATCTTGTAAAACAATATACAGTACAAGTTTCACAAAAATGAAAATGAACAAACACTTGCCCATAATTCACAACCACAGTCTTTGCCAAAATGTAGCTGAAATCATCATGTGTCTTACTCTGTGAGAAGATGTTAAATTTGAACCTTTCACACTCACGGCAGTTTGAATTTGTTATACCACTTTTGTTTTGTCTCATTTATTATAAATATTGCTGCATGCCTGTGGGGCGGCTCACTCTCAGCACTGAGTTCTTGATGGTGAATTTGATGTAGAGAAAATGACACTGGTGGCCGAGCACCATATGCTTATGCCAGCAGTTCTACCACCTACTGTGACTGTAGCCTACAGAAGCGAATCAGCTCACTGCTGTCTGTCGACCAGGAGCTGGACTCTGCATCAGGGCTGCAACAAACCATTATTTTCATTGCCGATTAATCTGAGTAATCATCTTCTCAATTCATCGATTACTTGTTTGCTCCATGAAATGTCTGAAAATGGTGGAAATGGAAAATCTGTTTTCTAAAGCCCAAGGTGACATCCTCAAATATAATGTTTTGTCCACAACCCAAAACTGCTCAGTTTACTGTCATAGAAGATGAACGAAACAAGAATATTCACATTTGAGAAGCTGAAATCAAAGAATTTTGACACTTTTTGTCAAAAAAATGATTCAAGGATTTTAAGCGATTATTAGAGTTTGGTGATTAATTTGCAACTAATTTGTCTACTAATCATTGCTGCTCTGCTCTGCATCACTATTCAGTGAGACTGAAGTGAGAGTGGAGGCAGTTTTAATTTAATAAATTCTTGTTCAGATTCAGAACACCAAACCAGAGTGACGTGGCTGCAGAGGAGAGATGTTCTGAAAACTGTAAAAAATTGTTTATAGGATTTGTACTGTTCACAGCACAAAAGTACCTGCTGTATCTGAGGGTTGGGAGGTTGTTTTTAAGATTCAGTGACTCAGAAATTTCAAGCCGTCAGAACTCTGTCTCAAGCCAAAACAGAAGCATTACTTTTATTAAAGTATTTTTATGGTGATACATTACCTTGAGACCAGAGCTTTTGGCCAGATCTCTGCTCTATTAACCTAACATAGTGGTCTCTTTTGTAATAATGACTTATGGCTGCCCCCTGAAGGTTGAATCATCAATTGGAGACCCCTCAGCCGAGCAGTGGTTTTCTTTTCCAGTCAATGTGCATTACAATTATAAGGTAAAACAGATAGAATATTGCAAGGGATAACACTTCAATGATGAATTCTACATAAGAGGAATCATAATTATACTTAAACAGTTGTATAATAGCTGGTGCAGTTATTAAAAACAGTCCCTCCAGGAGGTTGTGATGTTATGACTACAACAATTAATGCAAATTCAGCCAATCCCTGTGAATTCTGCACAAACTTACAATTTCTCTGCAAATGTGAGCAATCATCATCAGCTTTCTGCAAGTTCCACCAATCATTGCAGTCCCCCGCACAAACTCCTTGTGAATTTTAGCCTGAAACAATCCCCCCCAAAAAAAGGCCTGTAAAGTTCTGGAGGGATGTGATGGAAGTGGGGAAGAGTGATAGAACCGGAGCGCAGGTGACACACTTTCAGCCGCTTCACCAGAGCGCACTGCAGAGCATGCAGGTCATGCTTGTGTTTGTTTTTGCCAACAACAGGTTTAGATTCTTACTGTTAGTGTCTGACAATATTGTGGAAAGGATCGCGACAATGAGAGACCTTTTTTGAAGAATAGGATATGTTTTCTTTAACCAGAAAAACTGCAATTTTAACATCATCATTGTCAGCTTCATTCAAACTCAACAGAAACAAAATAAAACCCACCAAATTATGTTGGTTCATCTTTTCACCTGTCCAACAATCACTAACTTTAATTTGGGTGAAATAAACCCTTAATTCATGGCGTGCAGGGTAGGTGGCAACTATAGGAGGAAGCACACTTTTACTTTCTCTGACTGTGTGAAAATTAGGGCTGAATGATTAATCGTAAAAAAAAAAAAAAAAAATCATTCGCTCCTATTGGACAAACAATCCCAGAGGCCAGACCACACGAACCTCAATAATGCAAATGTTACACAGTGCATTGCCATTCTATTTCTTTTTTGTGTTCAGAAGCATTTAAGTTAATCACTTTGAATAAGTGTTCTAAAGGAAGAGAGGAAAGGGGACTTGAGGCCTCTCTTGAGACTCTGTCTTGACAGCAAACATCTCAGGCATGTGTTTTAACTTGAGCGTCTAAAGGTACAATAAATGTGTTTGTTGAAAAAAAAATTGTCTGAGAGAATTGTGATCTCAGTTCTAAGGGAGAAAAATCACGGTTCACATTTTAGCAAGAATCATGTAGCCCTGGTGAAATTCTGATTCACATTACAGATGATGAAGAAAGACATAAAAATGTACATCTTACTGGTAAATCATAATCATGTTGTCTGATATAGGAATTTAGTGTCATGCACTGAACTGAAGATAAAGAACAAATTGTTGAATACAATCGGATTCTTCTGGAAAAAATTCATTGGTGGGGACAGCCCTAATGGCTTCCCTGTGTGGAACAGTTAGAGGCCACGTACCCACTGTACCAGAGACCTGTTGTCACATTTCCTCGGCCATGAGAGAGATCGATAAATGTCAGAGCTTATTCAATATCCTGTTACTTTGTCCACCTCTATCCCGAGATACACACACATACACAACGTCAGCAGGTGTCTCCAAGAAAATCTAATTCCGCCGCTTCCGCGAGCTCCATTTCTTCAGGTACACATATGCCGTCACCCCTTAAATTGAGCTCATGAATTATTGAAGTCTGTCCCGCTGCTCCGACCCTAAACTGTAATTAGTTTTGCCCAACACTTCTCATCATGATACACTTTGTGAGCTGCAGGAGGGGGGCAGGGTTGAGGTGGGGGTGTGTGAACACATTGTTCCTTTAAGACAGGAAAACTGGAAAGTGGAGGAGAGCTGGGTAGAAAGAACCAATGAGAAAGCGAGTTTGCAGAAACTGTTAGCGGCACCTTGGCGAGGAGAGTTGTGCTTTGGGGGATAAGGGGGGAAGTGTAGTGGGGCGGGGGTGGGAGCTCTTGAGAACGGGTCGAAGAAAGAGTAAAGAGGAGGAGGGGGAGAGCGGAAGAGAGAGAGAGAAAGAACATCCTTACGCGGGAGTGGGAAGACAAAAAAAAAAACACCCCTCATCGCCAGGCTACTCACTGCCTTTACAATGAGTGTTTATCCCACTTTTCAGAGAGCCAATTATCTGCTCCCGCATGAGTCATGGAGATCATTTAGACTGGTGGCGTGCGCAGAGCATCAGCAGAGCTCCCTCCCGATACACACTCGCTAAAAGGACTGAGCATAGAGATGCGTTCACATGCTTTAGGCAGGTGAGTGTGCTGAATTTTTTCATGACAGTGTTGCGAGAGGCGACGCTTTCCACCTGCACTCACGAGCAGTTCGATTTGTGCTCGCCGCATGCCGCTCCGTACGCTTTTATTTCCAAGCTGATGTCTTAGTGGAGGAATATCTGACTCCTCTCTGACTGCATCCATCTCTCACACTGTTCTTCCCTTTCAAATTAAAATCACCCCCTTGTCCGCTTTGCGTGCCGTCCTCTGCCTCTCCTCTTCAATCTTTCTTCTCCTTGTTTTGTTCTCTCGCCACTGACGGGAGACATGTTACCATGTCTGATCCGGAGAAAAATAACTCATTTCATACACACAGTGCTTCCCATGCTGCATCGGTTCACCTGCTGAGCCGAGCTGCAGCATGCAACGTTTGCCTGTGTTTGATGATCCAACTTCTCACCAGTCTGCTTACTGTTCATCACACCAATTAATGCGTCTAATTAGCCCGACATTAGCCCATTCAACATGGCCAGAGGCATAAATACAAAACTGTGTCATTGTGTCATGTTTGCACTTTGGTTTCAGTGAGCGTCTTCCTTGCTCGCACTCCTGCCGGTTTGTTTCAAACAGTGAGAACTTCATTTCGCTCTTCAGGAAAACACTCCCTGCACTCGGAGCAGAGGTTACCAAACAGGTAAACCTCGCCTGTCCCATTTGAGTGCTTTAGCGATTGCGATGAATCGTCTGCCTGGCCCGGCTTGGCTCTATTTCATACTATTGTCTGCTCACGGTGATTAACTGCCTGCGCTTGTGGCTCCGGTGATTTCTGCTTTGTGTTGAGAGCTCGGCCGCAGCCGGCGGACGAGACTGTGCAAAAGGGGGCGACTGCCAAGGATTGGAGGGTCAGATGATCGGCTCTGAGGTGCGGGAGATTTATGACCCCCCAGAACAAAGCTGTGTCTGCTGAGGGACCATAAACCATAAATCAGGGAGAAGTGGGTCAGATTGGGTCAGTGCTCATCTGCTCACTGCAGATCTGCTCTCTCTTTTCCAAAAGGTGTTTCTTCTTTTTTTTTTTCTTTTTCACCTGTCTGTGTGACACTTTAAGTGACTTTTCTGGTCTTTTCTCCAGGACAAGCAGATCTGTTGTGGAGTGAATTTATCCATCTCTGGCTTCTTTTCTGAGCTGTTAAACTAAGAGATTCAGCTGTCAATCACATTTGTTAATGAATTCCTGTTTTCTGTGTTGAAATGCCATTAGCTTCTGTAAGTGAATCACCCCTAATCCTTTTATTATCTGCAGCTATGTTAACACTCTTGGCCTTTAGTCTCTGCTCATCTTAATCATCCTAATTATATCATGTTTGTCTTTTTAAAAGGCTGATGATGAGAATGAAATGGCATGTTCTCATTCTGGCAGCGACTTGTTACTGATTGTACGCAAAGCATTACACTCTGCTCCGTCTGATTTCAGTCTGTTTGATTCTGATCGCTGGTTTGACTAGTTTTGTGATTTGTCTTCCTAAGGGCAACCAAAGCCGATGTGAAAAATTGATTTTCTGCAGAAGGATTAGCAGTGGGGTTATAGCTATAGGCATGCATTACATTACAATGATTCATTCCGCATCTGCACACCAAAGTAGGCTAAACAAATTCTTTATTAGCTGTTGTATAAGGCTGATATTTTACAAAAACATGCATCGGCGTACAGCAGACTGTAGTCTTTACTGTCAAGGCAGTGGGCGACGAGTATGGGAATAGCAATGAATAACTTGAAGCTGTGTTTTGGAAGTTCAGACAGCTTGAGTAGGGAGATAAATAATCTCTGCTAGAAAGGATGGATCTTAATTTATTTGTGTCTGTATTGTTGCACAAAGAGGCATTGCATACGGCTGCTGGAAATCAAACAAATGCAAATGCTGGCAGTGGAATGGAAATGACTGCGAAACATCAGAAGTCTCTCAGTATGACTGCCATAACAGCAGGGATTTGTACTTGTGTTTACGACAACACTGATAATATTTTCTCCCATTTTAGGGTGAACAGGAATTAAGCATGAGTGAGAAGCATGCTGCGTTAATGTTTCTCCCTCTATTATGCTAATACCTGGCAGGTTTACAGTGTGTTAACCATGTATGGAATTGTCATATGCATGCATAGGTATTATGAGAAGATAAACATCGATGAGATATACCAGACAAGTTACCGGGGTTGGAAGTAATGATGCACCACAATTCAAATTACTATAATAAGTCATTTTTTATGGGCAGTTATACTTGTAGAAGTTTTTTGAGTCTGGAATTGAGTCTTTTGAGTGTAATTGAATTTTACTCAACTACTTAAATATACATTGCAGGCTACAGTGTAATCTACTTAGATAATCATAACTGACGACAGAGAAAGGTTAGGTACTGTTCACATTTGAGCCGTACTGGCACTTGTTGTTGGTACCCAACAGCACCATTTTCAGAAATCTTTCTCTAATAACAAATATTGTATTTTATTTTATTTTATCTTTATTAAAACAGGCGATCTCATTGAGACAGTTGTAAAACATGTGTCCAGACTTCTCAATTTCAACATTATCCAGTCTGTCCAGGATTTTATTTCTGTTTTTAGGTTTGTTGTGGCCAAAAATGCCTGATTTCATGGCAGCTTTTCTTAAAAAAAAAAAATTGTGATGCATGCTGTGATGTTTTTAGGTGTTCTTGCAACGGAACTGCATGAGCAAGCGGAAATTGCAAAAAATAATAAGTTGTGATTGTTCCAGTGAGAATTAAACCGCCCTTTGTTCTGTGTGGTCGAAATAATCTTACCAAAGCGCCTCAGGATTACAAAAATTCAAATAAAATATGCTTTATTTGTAAATGAGGAAGTGCACATGGAGAGAATTTCACAAAGAGGCAAAATCTTTTTGGAGCTCAAACTCAGTCAAAACAGCAAGCACAAAATTATAAAATATAAAAGTGGAGCATTAATAAATGCCAATAAGAATGACAAACGTTGTGTTCAGTGTTAGGTTACTGTGTTCAGGTACCCAAAACAAAATTTTAGATAAAGTAAAAATATAGTAAATAATAAAACAATGAGTTGCTTCATTGAGACATACATGTATGCTATGATTGGTGGAACTTGCAGGATGCTATGATGATTGGTCAAAGTTTGCAAGAATTCACAGGGACTGCTTGAATTTGCATTAATTGTTGCAATCGCAGCATTGCAACTGCTATTGATAATGCATTAAACATTAATAGTTAAAAAGCAACAAATATTATATTTTTTATGTAGTCCAATACTATACAGATATTCCATTCTTTTCTCCAGCTGCTCCAAGGTCTTTGAACTGCTTCTTCCTTTAAAGTGAGTAATTGTACCATAATGTGTAGTGTAATGTCCTCCTTGTTTCTTGAGTTAAAAAATTTCTCTCAGGAGCTAGCATCGAAGCCAAGGTATCTGTATAAAAATTTTTTTGAATGATACCCAGCCCAACCCAAGTTTTCTGTCCTCTTTACACAACTGAAAGTTCCCGTGCAAGTTTTGCTCAAATGTTTCCAAACGCCTTTGCAGATATTTGCTTTTTATTGTGGAAAGTGCAAAAACACCACTGCTTGAAAAGACAAAAGTGACCTTTTCTGAGCTAAATGTTAATTTATACACTGTGTGAAAATGGCTTGGATGGCCACTGAAATGATTCCAGAGTGTTTGTGGCTTTTCACACATTTAGTTTACATGTTGTTCACAATCATCCATCCAGTCATTATGCTGAAGTTTTGTCGCTATGATGACTTTTACTGCCAGCGCTGCTGTAATGGGTTACACACAAACAGCATAATCAAGTCTCCAGGGTCGGCTATTAGGCCCGTGTTTGGTTTATTACTGCAGTCCAGTCTCATTGTTGCATTAGTTTGGATGTGGCTCAGGACTTTCCTAGAAAACTGTTGTTTTGCCCATTAAAATGATTCCCAAAGCAGTTTAGTGGCATTATTATATGATAATGTACAGCACAAAGCTGCAGAGTTTTTATGACCATCTCCACAATGAAGAGTAAATGAGGAAAAACATAATGGCACAGCATATGCACTTGGAAATTTATTATTTTTAATATACACTCAACAGTACATTTGGCTGGTCCCAGTCCAGCACTTTTAGCCTTTAATTTGGGCTTTTGAAGCCATAAAAATTGACTTTCCTAGCTATTTTACATATTATTCTTCAATGAATACTTAACATTTACTTTTTTGAGTTTATTCAGTGCAGTTTGATCCATTTATGAAACTAAAGGTGGAGTCCCTAAACTAAAACGAACATGTCAAATATGTCAGTTCTGTTTTTCACTTAGGGCGGGGCGATATGGCTTATAATTAATATCTCAATATTAATACTATTCCACAGTATATGATACATATCTCTAAATACACAATTTCACTAAAATAACATAAATTCTGAAACATTGCAGACATATGATAATCTTATAGTAGGGCTAGATGTGGACAAAATCAAATACGATACAATATTTTTGACCAAATAACTCGATATTGAAATTGCGACCATATCGTAGGGATGACTGTTGGTGCTTTCACAAAATATCAACAGATTGAGTTTTTTTGATAAATAATCATCAGTAATGTGGATATTTACCTCATATATACCTTTTGTGGTAGACAGAACCCTTGACAAAAGAGTTCTACAAAGTTTTCAACAACCTTTGAAGAACTTTTTCCTCCAAAAAAGGATTCCTAATGGAACCTTTAGTCTTACAAACAACCCTTGACAAAACCTTTCTTCAAAACAGGGTTTTTTACGAGCAAGTGGTTCTGAGCAAAACCTCAGCCCTTCAGGAAGAATCCTTTTGCAGCCCTTATTTCTCACAGCCAGCTGGAGGACAACTGCTGCACAACAAGAGATATTTCCGTCACACATGATGCTCATCAGCACAGCTTGGACAATATGTAATTAAAGTCTCTGTTTGATTGATTCCTCTGAATTACAGAGGATTTCCAGAATTCTGCAGAACTCTGCTCTGCTACCTTTCACAGTTTGTCTCCAGAGAGTCTGCTGTGCTTTGAAGTGAAATGTTTCATTGTGCTTTGAATTCAACATCAGGCGTGCATCTGTTCTATGGGTTTAACTCATCGACATCATCGAGCATGATAATTTCTCCCCAGACAGCCTTGAACGAGCCATAATGTCATATGCAGCGAATTGATGGCCTTATGCGTTAGTGGGAAATAAATCAATGTGCCATGCAGAGTGAGATTTCCAAATTATGGCATAAAACAAGGCAGCGGGACATCGCTGTTCTTACAGGATTTTAGGTATTTTTGGACACATTACAGCCCGTGCATTTCTAAAGGGACATTACCGCTCTGTACATTCTTGATGAGCCGCTGATGAATTCAAGTTACTTTAATCACAATTTGTCCTCAGCTGAAGGAATCAGATTGACAGGTCAGATATTATGCACAGCGTTGGGCTTTAATAACCCATATACGAATATCAAGATAAGAAAAGTGGCCATCAAAGCCTCATTTCAGTGCAACCTTCAGCAATTAAACTCATAACACACGATGTCAGATTTTATTGTAAAGCATCAATTCTGACATTTAAAGAGGGGGAAACGAAATAGAATGAACGGAGAGCAGAGAGGAAAATGAATTTACTCCTCAGTGTTTAACCTTTAGGGTCCTGCATATGTTCACCCGATGTCCTTCATTTCATATTTAAATGGAATGTAACAGACAGATATTTCAGTACAATAATACGATACTCACAAGATTATTTTTCCAGTATCGGTTTTGTTTGCTAAATCATGTGACATAAAATAGTCTAATAAATGTTCAGTGCAATAAACTGTCTTCCACTATTTGCCCTACATGAGACAAAATTCACTCACAAAAACTTTTATTGCTCGTTTTTTTGCTCATTTTTTTTTTCAGATTTCAGTCCCTGTTGTCATGTTGTGTATCCTCTTTGTGTTTTGCAGCTGACACACTGCAGTGAGTCTGAACACATGAAGCCGATGTTCCCACAGATCTTATGGAAGGCAGCCACATAAACTATTAATGTCAAGGTAAGAATGAAAGAAGGCAACACGCACACACACACATATATCTCATCACTGTCTTGTCACTGGTCGAGTACAAATGCAGCTTTTTGCTGTTGGCAGCCAAACCGGGGCTGCTTGATTTAATGGAACCAAACTATAATGTTAAAGGACTGGTTTAATATTTTGGGGGAAAACATATTTCCACATTCACACTCAAAATTAAATGGGAACATTGATACCACTCTCACGTATGCACCCTAAATATTAGCTTAGCTTAGCAATGTTTTGGAGCTTCTGATGTAGTTAGCAGATATCCAGGATATCTTTATCATTGTTTACAGTCCGACTAAAAACTTGAGACTTTGTTTGTCAGCAGCAACCTAATCTCTACAAAGAAATATTTGCATTAAATTAAAAAAAAAAAAAAAGCTCATAAAAAGCTTAATCATCTTCAGACAATAGCCAATGTGTTCTGACGTAGCATTTCGGCCATTGCATTCCACCTGTTTTACTCTCTACTCGGACTGTTTATCTGCATGCAACAACAGCCTGCTCAAACATGATCGATCTGTACTTGTACTACAAACGGACACCAGAATGCTTCTGATACAGCTGATCAACTTAGGACTCATCGTTGCTTGTTGTCAAATTATAACGTTGCGCTCACCGTGCGCTCCTGCAGTGTTCCTGCAGCCTGCCTGAGCTTCTTTGCATCTGGAAAGCAGGTTGCAAAGCGAAACAACTCACTTCAACCATAGACTGTATATAAAATAGGATTTTCAACCTATTTAATATACAGCCTACGGCACCAACTTTGGACTGCAGTATTTCTTGGATGTGCAATTGCTACATAATGTTCCTTTAAGCCATGCAAAACTAATAACTTGTGTTTTATTGGGGGGTTATGTACAAGACTATTTCTTGGTTGGGTGCAGTAACATTCGGGAGTCTCCTATTTTCTGGGCACATCTCTGGACAACAAAACTCATTTTGTTAAGCTGAACAAAGTGGCTGCAGCTTCATATTTACTGTATGCACATAAGAATCAATCTTCTCCTTTAACTGTTAACGAGAAAGCTAATCTTTACCCATTCCTCTTAGTATTTCTTCTTTCACTGTTCTCAGATTGTCAACTGTTGGCCAATAGATCATGAGTTCATTAACCTTTAAACTGCTGCCCTGCAGTAATGTATCTTTGTCATGGTGTGAACTGACAGGGACCTTTTAGTTTTTTTTTTTAGAGATGTAATTCATCAGCTTCATACACTCCCTGCACATACATTAGGATTACATCAGAGTTGTGTCCAAGAACTCCCAAAATAATCCTGATTCAACAAATTTATTTATTTATTTGCCATGGCGTAGTGCTAAGAAACATCTCCTGGCCTCAAAAAATACAATTACTGGGGAATAAATTATTTACACTTAAAGCACAATAATGGTTATGTTCACTCACAGGGCCAAAGCGAACCCCTGAACATCAAAGTTAAAAGAGAATAAATGTTGTTTCAACCCCCACAAATGTGATAAATATACAGTATATAATTTATTTAACCAGAGACTGAAACCTGCATACAGAAGAAGAAGACATATCATTACATGTAGCATTACTATTTTGCAGACAAACCAATAACACACTGTGTATTTACAGAAAAAACTATCATAAACACACCATGAGAGCACCAGCTGAAGTTTGTGGGAGCTATTTTTTTGGGGGGGGGGTGGAAACGTGTCAACACATTGAAATCCACCGAAGACTTCCCTAAAAACATACTTTCTGACAAGCTGAAGCAGCAAAAGCGAGTTTATGGCCCTCTTTGATAGAACAGCACACAGCAGGAAATAAACCAAACAAGAAAGTGTGTGATCAACATTAAACATGCAAAAAAGTTCCAGTCTGAAAATAACTAGAATCACACCCAGAACACTTTCAGCTCTGAGAATGTTCCAACTTCTCATTTCTCATTGCTAAAGTTTGAATGTCATCCTCTGAAGTCTGAAGCTAATGTAAGTCAAGGTCTTCATTAAGGGTTTTTTTTTTTCCAGAATTATTTTAATTAAGCGATGTTGTAATGTTATTGGCCAGGAGGCTTTGCAGTTTGCCAGCGCCCAACAGTAATGAGCAGAGAACATGGGCTGTCTTAATGTAGCCTAAATTTGCATTTTCCCACTGCAGAACTTAAGGCAAATTACACCTCTCTGCCTGCCAAATTCTACCCTGGTGCTGAAACATATACTTCCTTCTTTTCTTGAGTAATGCCGGTTTTTGACATAACAATTTAGTTATTCAGAAGCCAGAGCAATATATTTGTAACAAAAAGCTTTTCTTTCTACATTGATTAGCAGTTTATCCCTCCTTTGTGTTCGAGTCTCTGAGTGCTGAATGTCACTGTGGCTGAACCTGGTTAACGGCACTCTCAGCTCTCTCTCTCTGAGAGTGTTTGGGGTGAGCTGCAGGTTAACTGCACTCTCTGATGCTGTTCATAGTGGTATTAACATGAGTCTTTGGTGATCAAGTTCACATATGGCGTCACAAATACATCTTGAGTGGCCGCTTGTTGTTGAATGTCCTTTACTGTCCATTTGGCCATTGAACACAAAGATTGGATTATTTGTTCCTTTTTTTAGTTCAGTGCCACACTTAACTTCTCTATCAGCCTAGATGAGTCTCATGTTTAGCCTGTGCTGTCAGCAGCCTGGCAGAGATGCTCCATGGTGCACTGGGTTTTTTTTTAAACTTAACTATTAACAAGACGTTCATTTTTACTTCTTCTGACTGTGTGGAAATCTGGTGTTTTTACATCACAGATAGTGAAGAAAGGTATTAATGACAGAAAGTGAGCTCGAGAAAGTGTGAATCCCAGTGCACCACAGAGCCTCTCTCCTGTCTGCTCTCCACAGCAACACAATGTTTTTTTTACAAGGAAAGAAACAACTTAATGCATTTTATTTCATGCCAAATTTACAATAGGGCACTCATGATTTTTGTTTGTAGCTGGTGGGCCAACTGTTATCATTTTGGGACAAAAGGACATAATGTTTTGTCTACAAAGAAAGCAATAACTATGTATAATAATGTATAACATTTGCCAAATGAGAGGCAGTACTCGTAATTTGCATTACAGTGAACTCAATTATGTATTTACAGGACATCAGCGGAGTAGGCGGTCCTTCAGTGTGGCCCAGGACACATTGCTTACACGCTACTGAAAGAATGTAGTCACGTGCGACCCAAGCCACCTGTGAATGTGATCTGAGTGATTGGATCTGATTCGTGTTCTCAGTAGGTCTGGGGTGCATTCATGCCTATATGTGTAGAGCCTCTTTTTATGCATTAATTTGGGCTCACCACATTATACTGTACGCTCCCTACCATCACAAATGTTTTAGTCCTTAAATATGCCACGTGTTTGAAATAAGATGACAAAATCCAGCAGTAAATAGCAACAAGTTTCCTAAAGACAATGTGTAGACTAGACACTAGAAGCGTGTGGTGGTGTCTGTATCTGCAGAGACCCTGCTATCTGCCTGCATTTTCTGATTTTCTCATTATTTTTGCTGTGCTGGAATGTTTCAACCTTCGGTGCAGTGGTACGTTACCACCAGCCAATACCAACACACACATGCACACATGCATACACACACACACACACACGCAGGCAGAGTTGACTGAGGATTGCTTCCACTGCATTTACACAAAATCCTCTATTGTGTTGAGATGTTTGCATGTTTATTTGTGTAACTGCTGTGAAACAATCAGAAAAACTGTGTCATGTCTCTGATTCACTGCTTTGTCTTCCTGCTAATTCTTTGTTGAGGGGCAGACTGAATGATATATTTAGAAACATCAACCATCAAATCCTGCATATACTACCTTTAATGAAAACAACAGCATTTATATGCATGTAAGGAAATATATATAAAAGAGAATGCTGAGTAAATCACTGGTGCAAAGACATGATCCCTCACCAGCGTCCCACCACTTAAAACAGCAGGATTAAACACTGAAAGTCCCTGAAAGTCCAGGTGAAAATACATTTTTAGAATATATCAGTATGCAAACACTAACTTAAACTTTTATTATTTGAGAGGAAATGCATAATCAGCAGCTCATTTATATTTTCTCCACATTTCTCTTTTACTCTCTAATAGCAGAAGCATTTTCTGAGCTGTGCTCTGAAGTGAATAGGAAATGGCTTCAGCATGAAACAACCCTTGGATT